>VMDR010020851.1:0-17259 GCA_007922815.1 Macrotus californicus | reverse complement strand
TCAATGCAGCTGTGAATGTTAATAGACTGTTTTTTTGTTTGTCGCATCAGTTATTGGAAAACGTTTAAGTATGTTTGAGAAAACAAGCATGTGAATCTTCTTTTTGAACTATAAATTTTATGAAATCTAAGTACAGACCATGTATTTCCAGCAAAAATTTAGATCCCATACAATATGTGCTTAGCATGTAAGGATAATATACATACCAGATTTTAAAACTTGGTATGAAAACAAGAATGTGAAATGTCACATTAATATTTTAAAATATTGATTATCTATTAAAATGATAATATTTCATGCATAGGGTTAAATAAAGTATACTAGTAAAATTAATTTCACCTGCTTTGTGTTTTGGCCGTTACTATAAAACTTGGAATCGTCTGTATGGCTCTCATCCTACTGCTACTGGGCAGCGCTGATCTGCACTACCTTAAGAATTGCTTGGGGAGTTTGAGCTCAAGAATTTTGGAGCCTTATTTTGATCTAACATCCTTATGATATTTGACTTCAGAGTACAACCTCAGAATGAAAAACAATCTGGTGTCTATCACCCCCTGAGCAGAGTGGTCTCCTACTTTCTCACACTCTTTACCACAATATCCCTGATAAACACCTAGGCAAACAGTGTCCAAATTAGTCCCCTAACACTGGCCTCCTTCAGCTCTATGACTGCCCTCCCCCGCTGCCCCCCACAGTTTCCTCCTGACCTTCTACAACTGCTTAAACTCAACATCCCCTTCTCCAGAAACCTGATCTTTTTCCAGCCAAGTTCCTAAAAAGCTACTACTGCCCTCCTTTTCTTCCCCTTTTCCACTGCATTGTACACACATCTGCTAATGCTAATTGGCTTCTTTTAGGGTCTCTTAGAGGGAATCAGACATTCTAATCAGCAGAGAGGTTATCATTTGGTCCATCTGGTTCTGAAAACTTTAAGCAGTTACTATCTACTTAATGAAAGACATGTCTCCTCACCTCTGTATAAACTTACAAAGAGGAGAAAAAGAGAACCCATGGGTGCGTGCTTCCCTTCCCTCCAATTTGTGACTCAGAAAAAAAATCAGAGTTGTTAGGGAACATGAGTCAAAAATCTAAACCAAACAGACATATTTATTGGCCAAGGACTGACGTAGAAAGTGTTCTTGAAGATGAGCCTGCAGAGAGAGAGACAAAGTTAAATGTTAAAAAACATACTCTGCGAACTGAAATGGCATGTAACACATTAAGTTGGAAATAGTTTTAATTGGTATGTACATGTGGAAACAAGAAATTCAAGCAGAAAATATACCTATTCAATTCTGAATGTACCCAGGAATTCTGTGGATTATTTTATATTAGAATTCCAGGCAAAAGAATATTATAGATCTTTAGCAACAGGAAATATGTCCTAAAATTAGTTTCTCTTCTCTTTTTCTTTTCCACAGGCCTAGCAGAAATTTAAAAGAAAATTTTTTTGCAATGGTTTCTATGTAAATATTTCTGTTTCTGTTATGGTATTTAGGGCAATCACTCTGTCTTCTTTTCTTCAAATGAGGACAATTGCAGCACCCCCCATGGACTGGTGGTGATTGAACCAGGTAATGGGCCTGGCGCAGGGACACGCAGCTACCATTATTATTGTCCTCATTTGAATTGTCACTGTCGGGTCACTTTCAGCACACTTGTCTCCTATTTTATTATCAAACAACGGTATTTATTAGAGTGACTTCCAGCACATAGTGAAGTCATATCGTAAGTACATTCAATAGGCAACTTGAACTCTGTATTTTCTGGAAAAAAAGAGAGAAATGGTCATTTTATTGATCCGTTAGTCCCATTTTTATGTGCTCATTCTCATGTGAGCATCCCTGAATATGATTTCAGAGTTGAACATATGTCTTTTCTATACAATATACCTCTATTTCAGGAGTACAAACTGTTATTGGGCTAGGTGAAGGATAACATTTTTCAACTTTTTCATAGAGTGAAATGTACTTGACAGTTCATTTAAGGAGTTTTCAAAAGTAATTTTTATAAAGGCAGTATTTGCCTTAAGTGCTTCTTTCAGAACCTAATTCTGCCATCACAGGGGCCTACATTGGACAGGTCAAATCTGGCGGCAACTCCTCTTCGTTAGCTGTGTCAGGACCACGGCTTTCCTGCCTCCTCTCTTACACAGAGTGGGAGAGAAGCCTGGCAGGGACATGGAGACAGATCCTTTAGTACTGTGTAGCTTTGTACGGATTCCAAAAGCACTGGCAAGTACTGAGGGCTTTGAATAAGAATTATAACTTATCTTTTATGACATAGAGTGATTTTTTAAAAATTTTGCCCAAATTCTGTTGCCTTATAACTCTGAGAATGAATTGCCTCTATTGCTTTAGTGGGTATGATAGAGAACAAAGTCAGTACTCAATCTGGCATTTCAAGTTCAAGTTTTGTTTTGTTTGGATTCAGAGCAAGGTAATATCTACCAAATCACTTTTTTTATGAGAAAAAAATTTCTAAATGCCAAAGATTTCTTATTATATCAGGGTGGAACTTGGAATTCTAGGCATAGAGCTTCGCTCTCCTAGTCTGTGAAAAAAATATATAATATAAGGTGCTTCCATTCAAACAGAAAATAGAAATAGAAAGTTCTTTCACCTCTGAGTTTAGAAAATGAGAGGCTATAAAAACCAGGTGAGGATGAGCCTGCTGCCCCTTGGGTGGGGATAGGGGAGAAGGAAACCCAATATGGTAGAAACTCTGGTCTGAAATCTGGAGTAAGTGAGGGGAAATCAAAGAACATCCAAACTTCTACTCTCCTTCCCTGTGCTTCCTGCAGCACCGCACAAGATGTGGGCTCAGTACAGGCCCAGGGAGGGGGCATCGGGATGTGCAGCCCCAGCGGCAAGCTCCTGGTCTACAGCCTGGACATGACCGAGAAAAGGTCCGATGTCCCAGCACGACTGTGTGAAGGAACAAGTAGGTAGCTGGGAGGTGAAAGTGTAACTAGACAGAATTGGGCATTCCTGCCAACAGGTCCTCCTGGTTCAGGGGAGGAAACCACTGCAAAGTTGAGAGCCCCAGGGAAATGCCATGAAGTCTCAGAGAATCAAGGCTGCCGGGAAAAAAAATCAAAGTTCAGACCTTAACTAGCATGAGGAATTCGCTGAGCTTCGTGGGAGTGGCCACTCTGTTTTGCCTGCCCTGAGAGCACTGACCTTGAGCACCACTGTCCACAGACGCTTCAGCAAATGATGTAGCAACAACAGAGACCAGTGCCAAGACCTGTAGGTTATACCCCGGTCGGTCGGCAGGACCAGCAGAGGATGATATGTGGGTCAAAGTTCACTTTTCCTTGTCCTCAGGAAATCAAATGTCCTTCATTTTTAGCCTCTTAAGAACAAAAAAGAGGTAAGAAATCCAAAATAATTGAGTATTTACCCTTACGAGACTGAATGAACCCAAGAGAATTTTAAACCACAAGAGGCAAAGATAACATTTGTCATCAAGTTTGAAGGGTTTTTCTTTGTTTGAGGTATATGTGTGTGTGTATTTTTTTTTTTTTAGTTAGAAAAAGAAAAGATTAAGAGCAAGGTGAGGTCAATCATAGAATATTAAAATTACTATTTTTGCACATATAAAGTTTTAGTGCAGATTTGAAGCTTGCTATAGGAATATCTGAGGGCTGTGCAGTCCTTTATCCTATCTTATGCAAACCCTACACTTTCTACACAGCACAGAGTATAGCCTTCTCACTCTCTCTCCTCGTAGTAAGGATTAGAATATGTGAGAAATTCATTAGACGAGTCAAATAACATTAAATATTATTTGGAATGTAGAGTGAGACACAGGACATTGTACAAGGTCATACGAGGGAGTACCAAAAAACAAACCAAAAAATAGAATTATCATTTGGAAGGCAGGCACCTTGTAGTACAGGCTTTCTCCACTAGGTAAGAGTTCTAGGAACCCATCTGTTTCAATGTGCCAACTGGTGTTGTTGTGAGAGGCTGCATTTGGCTCAGTGAATATTCTTTGAAGACTCTTTCTGCACATTTGCTTGTTTTGTGATGGTTGATTTACAAGGACACCTGCCCACACCACACCGTGCTGAGTGTTCAGCAGTTTTTGACCAAAAATGATCCCTGCCCCACCCTCCCTATTCACCTGATGTTACCCTGAGGAACTTTTATTTTGTTTCCCCCACATGAAAAAAGTCCTCCAAGGGAAACATTTTGCTGATGTGGATGAGGTGGAACAAAAACATGGCAGAAGCAGTAAAGGTATCAAAATCAATAAGTTCCTAAACTATTCTGAGCAGTGGGAAAAAAAAATCTCAACAGGTGTATTGCATCAAATGGAGAGTAGTTTGAAGGTGATTGAAGTTTATATAAGAATAAATACAAAATTTTTAATAAATAAATTCCATTTTTTGGATCCCCCTTCATATATATGAATCAGATAAAAATGGAAAAGAAAGGCTATTCCCACAGCAAAACTGCCATTAATAAATGGCAGTCACCTGGCACCAGTATTTTTGCTACTATTTTACGGGTATTTGATGAAAGAGGAAAACCCCATGGCTTGTGACAACAAGGACGGAGCAGTTAGACATCCCCCTAAACAATGCGCCTCCTTGAGAAGATAATTGAAAATGCCACACACTGTGATCATCTATAACCTCAGGGTATTCTCTTGGAATTTATTTTTAGTTATTTGATGGCACATTTCTCCTGATCCACAATATTTTGCTCTTATTTCCCCCACGTGCACATCAGACCAATCCACAAAATGAATGTGCTGTAAATCATTTCATATTCTGGCCACTTTAAATTTTTTCTACTTTTTTTTTTCAGTAGATCTCCACTTGTTTGCTATTCAGACGGGCCTTCTATTTTAAGAAGCTAAAGAGGCAAATCATTTTTAATTGCCCTGCAAATATTTACATCCTATACATCCTGTGATTACAGCAATCACACTTATCAGTTTTCCACCCCCTGCTACAGTAACCACAACATTGTCATGAGGAAATCACCACGACAAAAATGCTACAGCAGGCTCATTCACCTTTGAGTGCAGTGGAAGAAGAAATGCCATTCCTCACTAAGTTGAGCTGCAAAATTATTTTCCACCCTCAGGAATAATTGGCCTTTTCCCACCACTGATGGGCCACCACTGTTGCAGGGTTTAACTGTTACCTCGGAAATACCAAAAGAGATTATTCTATTACAATGCTGTGTCCTGTAAATACTTGAGTTATGCCTGTAATTGCCCTAACAGGCATTGCCTCCTGCACTTGCTTAAGGCCAAGAGCAGTTTGGAAAGTTGGACTGAAAGGTGTAGTAGCCTTGATTTCTGTCTGTTCCTTGGTTATAAAGTGACTGGGATAAAAAGCAATAGTTGATATTTTGTGTCTCGTTTATCCAATAAATGCTTCTGGGGCTCTTTCATGGGATGATAATGTAATTCATTCTGATTAGGGTATTAAGTTTTTTTCCCCATAAAATGCATAACAAGTGCAGAATTTCTTGCTCCTAAATAGACCTTGCTAGTCATCAGAGTGTAGGATGAATCCGTATACATTCCATGCCTTGGAGGTTTTCTAGCCTTTTCCCTGAACTCATGCTCTTAGGATAGATTAGATTTAGAATCCAAAAATTGCAACACCAGTGCCAGGCTGGTTAGGGAGCATTGTGAGTTTCTGGAAAGTACGCAATGAGCTCTTCCCTAAGGCACTGGACCATTTCTGAAAGGTCCCAAGGAAGAGGCATACTTGTGTTCTGTTTGCATGGAACAACAGTGACATCCAGTGCTAGGACAGCCGATGTGAAGAGTCTGAAATAGTAACATCACATCATTTCTTGCTAAATGAACAAATATGATGACAAGGGAAATGTGGTTATGATGAGTGTCTTTTTAATAGTTGCTAAAACAGAGGCAAATGGCATTCAAGGTTAGAGAGAACATTCACGCGGTGCATCTTAGCAGAAAGCTCAGTGCAGGCTTATGTTTCCTTTCCAGCCTCACTTGTGAGAAATACCGGCAGGGCGCTCGGGCCCTCAGCACCCTCCCAGCTTATCTCTGGCGCCCCCTCTTCAGTCCTGGGTCTGAGATAGAGGCCAGGCCTTTGAACTCTCAGGACCATCTAAGTTTATCTCTCAGAACTCACTGGGTTTATCTATAAAACGGAGATGCCGGCTCCACTCCACAGTTTAATCACCAATGCCTCAGGTTCAGCTTTAATTGAACTGGAGTTATCTTCTCTCCAGGTGTAAGATAAATTCTTAGACGCCACCGTCGATATAGAAATGCCCCAACAGACCATAACTTCATTAGGACTATTGCAGATTTTATTGCGGGCTGTCTTCTTTCTCCAGGGAAACATTCGTTCCTTGGTGCTCTTTTTAATCATAACCGAGAAGCACTGAGAAAGCAGGAGCCAGTCTGTGTGGTTTCTTCATGCTGCAGGGGCATTACTATATTGCTTTGGGAGAAGAGTTATTTTCTGATGATACAAGACAAAGCATTGTCCATTTTCTTGATGTTAACAATAACTATTCACTTAAGTAACTATCCCGCATCAATATGGAATATATTGAACTCCTATTGTAAGCAGGCAGAGTGTTTGGCCCCACTTACACATTTTACTTAACATTCATGTTATCCACATACAGAGGGTTTTTTCTTTTTTTCTATACTTTGCAGATGAGGAAAATGAAGGCTCCAGAAGCTCAGTAATTTTCCTAAGCTGATAAAACTGGTAAGTAGAAATTGCAGGGTTTGATCCTAGACTTCCGGACACCACTGTGCCCTCCGGGCAAATGGAGCCCTGAGCCACATGGGTAGCATTTTGAGGACCCATAAGGCCACAGAGCTGGACCTCTATATTGGAAAGAGCCTGTGATATGTAATTTTATTGTCAACTTCTCTGGGCATGAGGTCTCCAGGGTGCTGGTTAAACATCATTTCTAGCTGTGTCTGTGAGGGTGTTCCAAGAGAAGGTTAGCATTTGAATTAGCAGACTGAGTAAAGCAGATTGGCCTCCCCAATGTAGATGGGTGTCATCCAATCACCTGAGGGCCTGAATATGACAAAAAAGCAGAGGAAGGTTGAATTCACTCTCCCCCTAACTGCTGGGGCTGGTACATCAATCATCTGCTCTCACTGCTCCGGGTTCACATACCCTTGGACTTGGACTAGAAATGCACTACTGACTTGCCTGGGACTCCAGCTTGCAGGTTGATGGCAAATCATAGGAATTCTTAGTCTCCATAATTATGTGAGCCAATTCCTTATAATATAAAGGAATATAATCAGTCTATCTATATATTTATCTATCTGTTCTATTGCTCCTGTTTCTCTGGAAAACAAAACAAAACAAAACAAAAGTTTTATATTGAATATTTTTACGTATGTGTGACATATGAACTACATGTAAACTAATCTCCTTTACAGCAATGATTGTATTTTGATTACTTTTTTCTTTGCCATAGACGTGAGCACAGTTTTATTTTTTTAAAGATTTTTATATATTTATTGTTAGAAAGAGAGAAAAGGAGGGAGAAAGAGAGGGAGAGAAATATCGATGTGTGTGAGAAACATGGATCAGTCGCCTCTGGCACACCCCCAACTGAGGACCTGGCCTGCGACCCAGGCACGTGCCCTGACAATCGAATTGAACTGGCGCCCTTTCTGTGTGTAGATGGTGCCCAATCCACTGAGCCACACCAGTCAGGACCAAGCACAGCTTTAGATATGTGTCATTCTCTTTCACAATGCAAAGATGTACTGAAAATGGCCCTACCCTCAAATTTCGATTCCTCTCATTTCCCTTCAAATGCTTTTAAGGAATTGGGGGTGGGCAGGGTAAAGACTGTCTTTTCAATAAATGACGTTGGGAAAACTGGACAGATAGTTGCAAAAAGATAAAATTGGACCATTTCCTTTCACCATATAAAAATAAATTCAAGATGGATTAAAGACTTAAATGTTTGACCTGAAACTATAAAACTCCTAGAGGAAAACATAGGTAGTGAACTCTTCAACATTGCTCTTAGCAATATCTTTCTGTACACATCTCCTTAACAAAAGAAAAAATAAACAAATGGGGCTACATCAAACTAAAAAGTTTTTGCACAGAGAAGGAAAGCAACAAAATGAAAATACAACCTACTGATGGGAGAAGATATTCACAAATAATACATTTGATAAGGGGTTAATGTCCAAAGTATATAAGAAACTCATGCAACTTAACACCAAAAAAAGATCCAATTTAAAAATGGGCAGAGGACCTGAAAAGACATTTCTCCAAAGAGAGCATACTGATGGCCGAGAGATATTAAAAGATGCTCAATATAACTAATCATCAGGGAAATGCAAGTTAAAACCACTATTAGATATCACCTCACACCTGTCAGAATGGCTATCAATAAATCAACAAACAAGCATTGGCGAGAATATAGAAAAAAGGGAACCCTCATGCATTGTTGGTGGGATTGTAAATTAGTGCAACCATTATGGAAAACAGCATGGAGATTAAAAATATTAAAAATAGAGCAGCCTTACAATCCAGCAATTCCATCTCTGGGTATTTATTCAATGAAAACAAAAACACTACTTTGAAAAGGTATATGTACCTCTATGTTCACTGAAATGTTACTAGTAATAGCCAAGATCTGGAAGCAACCTAGGTGTCCATCAACAGGCAATTGGATAAAGAAGAAGTGAACTTATATATCATGAAATACTATTTAGTCATAAAAAAGAATGAAATTTTGCCACTTGCAACAACATGGGTGGACCTGGAGGGTATTGTGCTGCGTAAAACAAGTCAGAGAGAAAAAGACAAACACCATATGATCTCACTAATATGTGGAACCTAAAAGAGCAAACTAAATGACTAAACAAAACAAAGCGTAAGCAAACCCACAGATGCAGAGAGCAAGCTGATGGTTGCCAAAGGGGAGGGTGCGGAGGAATGGGAATAAACAGAAAGGATAAACTTTGTCCACTTCAGGGAAAAAAGGGGTGGTGGAATCATGTTTTTTAAGAAAGCAGTCACGTGATAACTTCTATTTGGATTCTGTACAGTTTGGGGTTCTGTGGAAGGCAGGGACCAAGTCTTTCAGATCTTCAGTCATTCACAGTACCTAGTACAATGGTTTAGACATAATAAATGCCCCAAAGGATTTAAATCTGAAAACATACTGTGTTTTCTTTTGAATAGTTAATAGGAAAGTACTAACCCAATTCCTATTTCTCAGATGAGTAAGGTCTTATGAAGAACCAACCAATACCTGTCTCTTCAGGAAGAGAATCTTAAACAGGAGAAATCTGCTTTTCAATCTAAAGGGTGCATTTTGGAAGAATTGAAAGCACCCAGTGGAGAAAGGGACCATTGATGGGATCTGATACAAAATTAAATATGCTCATGAGCACAGTTTCATTATAGCACAAAATGATTGAAGGAACTAGAATCCATCTTTTTTTCCCCTTTGTGATCTTTTGCTAGGCAAAACAGGAGAGATGCAATTGGGGACAAGAAAAGCTTTATTTCTGCTAAAGTACACGTGCAGCGAGGGCTGTGTTGTTAGCAACTGAGTCTGTAGATCTTAGCACCAAGACTGACTTGCAAGCTTGCTAAAATTTTTATAGCAGAAACGAAGGAAATAAATAAATGAATGATAAGTGTCGAGTAGAGGCTTTCATTTGGAAAACATGGAAGGGCCAGGGTGAAGGCCAGAAAACAAAACATCAAGCTAACTGCACTCGGACTCTTTAGTCACGCACTGTTTACTGCAGTAGCCACCGGCCACGCATGGCTATTTAAATTTGATTAATTACAATTAAATGCAATTAGAAATTCAGTTTCTCAGCCTTATGACATTTCAAATATGCAATAGCTCACGCATCTAGTGGCTGCCATAAGGTACAGGGCAAATATAAAACATGTCCATCAATATTGAAAGGAGTAATGGAGAGCGGTCCTTTAGGCTACAAAGCTTAAAGAAGAAAAGCAAAGGATACCTTTAATTTTTTTTTGTTTAATTTGTGGTATTCATCTCAGCTCACAAACAGGAAAGTATTCAGAGCCTCAGGGCTTTAAGAGAGTTCTGGAATAAATAATAAGCCTTTGCTGGGGAACATCATGTGCTGTAGTTCACGACAGCAAAATCCAAAACAAAACTGTGTAATGCAAAGCGATAGCATAGGAAAGGATCCCCAACAAATCCTCTTCGGTCCAGTCTCTGGTTATTGGTGTTAGGTTCTGGGAATTCTGAGTCCGTCCTTTTCGGATTCCTGGGACTAGGAACATATTTTTTACACTAAAAAATAAAAGTTTTCTTTGATTACAAAAGTTTACTGGAACAAATTTATAAAGTGAAAAGACATACACATGTAAAAATTAAAATCAGTTATTTTGCTCCTAAAATCACCACATTTTAGAATATATTGTTTGTCTGTTTTTCTATGTACTTGTCCATGTCATTGTTTTTAAACATTCTGCTGCCACATGTTAATGAGGGCATTTTATCACATTTGGTGGATATGTTATAAATTACTTAGTTATCTCTTGCCATAAAACATTTAATTCACTTTTGATGTCATGAATTTTTATATGAACACCCACCCATACAATAAATGTCCTCACTGAAAAAGTTTATATACTTTCTTAAAGTTAGTATAAAGGCTAGACATTCTGGATCAAATTATGAGCAAAATTTTAACTCCTTTTGGCACATATTGCCAAAGTTGCCATCTATATTCACATTTGCACTCGAGTCTGCCACAATGAAGTTTCACTGGAAGAACGCACTACTCATAGACCCCTAGAGAGGACTGGTCCTTGACTGTCACTCTTGGAGTTCAGCTTGTAGGAGCTGATAAAGATTCGTTTCAGTGGATCACATCTTAAAATCTTAGATGTACCTAGGTAAAATCTAGCAATGCTTTTGCTCTTGTCTTCTTTTCCAGCACACATTCAAACCTAGAGAGAAGCTTCTTTGAATAATAAAATGGGTAAATACACATTCTGGATTCTGGAGCATATTTCTGGCTTCAAATCTTGTCTCTGCTATTGATCAGTTGTGTGACTTCTGGTACATTACTGGACTTCCCTGGCCTCTCCTTCCTCCTTATCTGTAAAATCAAGATAAAAAACTGTACCTGCCTCATAGGATTATTGGGATCATGTAAATTAATATTTGTGAAGTGCTTACAACAGTGCCTGGGCCTTAGTGAGCATTATAAAGTGTTGGTGAAGTAAATAAAATAAGGAAATCTCTTCTTCGGCCTGTTTATTCACCTCTTACTATTTTCAGAGAGTTTGTGTCTTCTTCTGCCCACCCATTCAGATTGTATTGCTTTCGTTCCTTTGTAATAGATTTCAAATGACCTTTTTAAAATCCCTATTTTTTTTTTTCCCTTTTATCTTGGATCTGACTTTTAGGACCCTCTTGTCAGGACTGTCCTTCACTGAGACTGAATAACAAAATAAGTCATAATGTTAATAATTACGAGCACTGAGCACTTAATTATAAGCTAGAAACGATACTCAGAACTTCACCTCAAACCTTTTTTAATCCTCACAAAAATCATCTAAGGTGAGAGCAGTTATTATCCCCACATTAAATGAGAGAGGAGAGATTAAGCCACTTTCCCAAGGTCATGCAAGCAGTGGCAGAGCCGGTCTAGGAACTGGGTGCCTCTGGAGCGTTTTATTGCCACCCCGCCCCCTTTCATTCTGTTTAATGCACAGGCGGATCAAAAACTTTTCTTACCCTTGATTAGTATGCTGTCGATGAAGACAATAACATTAACAAAGCAACAATAAAAACAGCTGCTCTTCCCCAAGAGCCTACTCTTGTGAAGTACTTGTTCTCACTGAGGTCTCTTAAATTAATTAAACAAGGAGGCAGTGGGACTGAGGTGTTTCATTTTATTTTATTTTTCAATTCACATTCAGTTCACATTCAATATTATTTTGTATTAGTTTCAGGTGTACAGTGTAGTGATTAGACAATTATATTCTTTACAAAGTGTTGCCCTTGGTATTTCTAGTACCCACCTGGCACCATACGTGGAGGTGGTTTTAAACCAAGGTGGCCTACCTGAGCAAACCAAGTCTAATTTTGCAAATGCCTCAAGGTTACAAAATCAAAATGCTATGATTAACCAATTACAAAAAGGCAACCAGGCTTTCCTCCGTTCTGGCTAATCAGTTTCCTTTCTTTGCCCCCGGCTCCTGACCCCCAGCACCTCTAACCACTTCTAGTTTGGCCTGCCCAATTCGAATCTGTAAATGCTCCAATAAACTCTCACATTTTTGGAATGCCTCAGTTTATCTTTTAACAGGTATTAAAATAACATTTTAGCCCCCAGATGGAGCTGCTCCTGCCGAGGGGGCCACCTCAGCAAACCGAAATGGAGATAACTTTGCTGTGAAGGCCAGGGCTCCCTCTACCCACCATGGCAGTTGAGCATGTCCTCAGATAACATTTCCTTCAATGTTACTTGGTTTAGTTATGACAATGTTGTTGAGGAAACAAATCAATCCCTATATGGGGCCACTGTCTCTGTGTGTGCATTTTCTCTGCCAACTTGGGTTTCTTCCCACATCCCAAAACTTTCTGTGAAGTGAATTGGTGCGTCTACACTGCCCCAGTCTGGGTGAGTGCAGGTGGGTGGGTGTGAGTGGCCCTGCATGGAAGGACGTCCTGTCCAGGGTGGTTTCCCACCTTGGCCCTGAGCTGCTGGGCAAGACTCCCACCACCCGCAACCCTTGAGTTGAGTGAGTGGGGTAGAAAATCACAATCTCACTTGTTTTTATTCATCTTTCCTAAATGTCTATATAGCTCATATTTATTTCAGTGTTTAATAGGAGAAAGGTTTTCATGTAGAAGTTTGATGATGATTTTGTGACTGCAGATAAGCCGTAGGAACTTAACTCTTGTTTATATTAACTAGCCTATGGTAAAATTGGTTTCGTTATACATCGTTGTGCTTAAAGTCACAGTTTCCAAGAACAAGTAGATGTTCAGTGAGGACATATCATAAATTCCAGCAGCCAATCCTCAAAGCACCTCTGCGCCTTCTCACCCTAGACAAAGTTGATCATGTGACCTCAGCTAGATAGTTTCTTTTTGTTTCTTTCTTGTTCTCTATTCTTTATCCTGTAAAAGCTTTTTGCCTTCCACCCCATTTTGTAGCTTTCTGCACTCTTGAGAACAGATACTACCCACTTCCTAAAGTGCTAAATAAAGATTGTTTCATCTAAATTATCTTCTTTAATCAACAGTTTTGGGTGACAAGGAATGCGATCTGAAACTGACCATAACAGCACATGGGACAGGGAGACAGGTGGGGACTTGGCTGAACTCTTGGAATTCACTCTCCTTCTCTCATCAGCAGGCCAGTGGGTAAGTCACTCTCGGATTTGAGCTTCACTCCCCTTTGCACGTGGCTTTCTGATCCAAAGAAATGCCATTAAAAATTTATACACGCACACACACACACACACGTAGGGCTGAATATGTGTGTGTGTGTATGTGTGTATGTATGTATATGGCCCTGACCAGTGTGGCTTAGTTCATTGAGCATCCTCCTGCAAAGCAAAAGATAGCTGGTTCGATTCCTGGTCAGGGCACATTCCTGGGTTGTGGGTCTGGTCCCTAGTCAGTTCATGTGCAAGAGGTATCCAACTAATGTTTCTCTACCTCTCTTTCTCCCTTCCTTCTCAATCTTTAAAAATATATATAATAAGATATATTTAATATGTATCAATATATATCCTGAGGCCCCTCTTTGGGGTTTGCTAAAATTCCCAGAAATGGTCTGGGTTCCTGGAATATTGTGGGGTTTGCTAATGTTCCCAGAAAGGTTCTGGGGTCCCCAAAAGGCTCCAGGATAGTTATATTGGGAGTCTGCAGCACATGGCAGCCATTAGGGGACTCAGCCTTGACCTGGGGAATTGGGGAAAGAAATTAAAACAATATATTTGAACTGTTTGGCCATCCAAATCTAAACCTAAGTAGGCACAAGTCAGACTATTAAAAGCCATCAGGAAGTCTATTGCTATAAAGAAATCTCATGTAAGGAATAATAATAGATCTAGTGCCCATGGGACTCTCAGAACTAATTTTCCTGAGGTTGGCTGGTTGTGTCAACGTAACCTGTTCCAGAAGCAACTGCCCTAGAACAAAAGACTGTGGCGGCTGACGGACAGGACTCCCTTTCTCCTCTTTTAACCGCTACTCTGAACCCGCTAATCTGAATCGCCCTCCCGCTCTGAAAAGACTCTAAGACCATAAACAAAAGTTCACCAAGTGAAAGCCTTACAACTGCGCCTGCTTCCAAAGCCAGAACCCTCAAACGCCTGGGCCTCCCCTTCGCATTCTCCTAGGGGTTGGTCCAGAAATCAGTGTCCCGTTTGCAAGTGACTGGGGCACAGGAGAAAATGTTGTCCTCGAAGTTTTTTGTCAAATCCTTTCAACCATTTCAAACACCCCATACCTACCCCAGAAGGAAGACCCCCCATTTCGGGACCCTCCCAGGATTGACAGGGTTCTGAGAGATTCTCCAATAAACTGATACCAGTTACTCCCTTAAACAGCCAAAGGGAAACTAAAATTAAAATGAATGGAAGACTTTGCCAAATCTAATAGATAACAGGGCTATACCTTCTATCCAACTTCTTAGGATCCTGCAGAAGGAATCCTAAGAAAACTGGCAGAAGCTGGCAAAGGGGGAGAATTGTTAGCAGAGTTAGCTCTATTGGATCTCTGTAGTCCCCGGTCAAGAGAGGAAGGTAAAACTTCACGTTGTCTCTTCCTGTCCTAATCCAGAATTTGATTTTGGGGAACCCACGTGTTGTCAATCCTTTGCCCACCAAGATGGGTATTTTCTTCTTGTTTGCACTGTTCTGAGTCCTGAGAACTTGGTTTAGCTTCCTGCCTGCCCGGGGCATGCAGGCTGTCTATTCTCATGTGTGCAGGCAGCTCAGCTCTCAGGCGGGGGCCCAATGACATGGCCAAACAGAAATGTGGGTTGTACTCCACGGGCAGCTAGGGCGCTGGTGACTGTGGCCAGCTTTCAGGGGAGTGAAGTGCTCCTCTGGCTGTCTTTGGAAGTGAGTCTGAATCTGGGGAGGAGAGTATCTTTTGCACCCTTTGGGGGAACAACGCTTTTGTCCATGACATCATTCAACACTGTAAGGAATGTTTACTGTCAGTCTGGGCTGAAACCTGACGAGATAGTTGGATAATTGAAAGATTTTGTTTTTCTTTTCTTCTTCTTTATTTAAGTTGTTCTATGGTCAGAAATTGGCTAAATTGGAAGCTGATATTCAGAGCCTGACAAGAAATTTTTTTAAGTCTTTTCCCCCTAAATTTAAATGAAACCATGTACCCAGAGGGGAAGAACACACATTCTAAAAATTAACAGCCTTAATTTGGAACATTAGAATCTTTTGACTATTATCTTAATTGAAGATCTTCTTCCTGATGTAAAGAAGCAAACTGGAGATAATGTAGTTTAATGGGTGGATCAGCCCCTTCATGTCATTCAGGTTGCAACCCAGTACTTTGAGGGACTGAAAACAATTGTCCTACAAACTGAGTCAAAATTTGTCGTGTGGATCTGTCATCAAGCCATCCTATGTGACTTGGTCTGGGCCTCCTCAATTTCATACCATTTAGAAAAAGTAAATAAACATTTCTATTGAACATATGCTAATGTATAACATCTTTTTATGTCTGGATTCGGGGGAATCTGGAGCATAAACTCAGATGAAGTGGTATTATCAATAGAATTACAATTCTTGTGAACAGAGTTACACATTATTCTCTTCTCACTTATGAGTGTAAAAATTGAGGAGACAAAACGTCCAACTGCAGGGGGCCTATTTTTGCTCTCATGGGTGGAAGACTATAGATCTAGTGCATTGTTTTCCTGAAGCATTAATATGTATCCTTCACTGCCAGGAATGCTTGTGAAGCACTGCCACTCGAATTTAAAAATGCTTTTGAGGAGGGCTCCACACTGTCTGCTCCAAAATGGGACCTCGCTATTCTTATTTGTAAACTGTCAGCATGACACAGGAATTTACCATTAGTAAGACTTGCTCATGGAAAAATAAAAAGTGATTGAAAAACCCTAAACATCTATAAGTCCAACTTCTTTTACTCCTTATAGTTCTCTTTTTTCCTTGTACTTTATGTAAACAGCATAGTATCCACTGGGTTTTCACTTTCTTTTACTTTTTATTCTCAGATGCTTTATTTAAATCCCATTTTTGCAGAATCATTTCATGAATATAGGTTATAAGAGAATCAAATAGCATTGTAAAAAAAGTTTTTCTTCCCCCACCTCTTAAAATTCCCATGATATTCACAATGAGAATCTTTTCATATTTGTTCCCATTTCAATACACTAGGGAGCCACAAGATAGAATCAATGTAGTCAACAAGGCTTGGATAAAAAGATGTCTTACTAATTACATGGTTTCTCCATTTCATATGTGGTCTCCTCAATATCTACAAGTGCAGGATGACTTTCCCAGTCGCTTATGTTGCTGCCTCCCCAAAGTGGTTGCTTGGAGACACTGTGTCCCCAGAGTGGGGAGGAATCAGTGAGAAACCAGTCTTAGAACTGACAGAGCTGGGCAGCTCAATCTCAGTAATTACAGGGCGCCACTCAAACTTGGATCCACCAAGGCTCATCTTGACTCATTTGAAATGTCCATTAGGCCAGATGTGTGTAGTTTGTGGGGACCACACTTTTCAGGCAGCCTTTGCATTGGCTCTGCGTGATCTGCTCACACCCGTTCTCTACCAGCCAGTCTTCCACACAGTTCATGCAATTGAAACATGTCTCATGTTCAGCGAGGGAGAAACTGGGAAGCACAGAAAGATGGGCATTTACCATTCTTTCTACATTGGAATAACATACCAACAGCCTCCTGGCAAATTTAATAGAATTCTAGCCTGCCATGGGAATCACAATTTTCCAGAATAATGGATGCACAGTTACTTGTTGTTCATGAAGCACTTTCAACTTTTCCATCAGCTTCCATCTCTTTTTCTGCCACAACATCATGCACAGTCTTGCAGACCAATTGTCATTTTGGTCTGAAACTGCTGTTTTCCCAGTGTGAGTTCTTAGAGAGCAGGAATTCTGTCTTTTATCTAATGCAATGTCTAGCTAATGTAGATATTCAAGACTATTTGTTTAATAAATTAATGAATGAATATACCAAATGCTTTACTTCCTTAATTTACCACCTACTGGCATAGATAG
>VMDR010020850.1:0-17259 GCA_007922815.1 Macrotus californicus | reverse complement strand
GCAAATACTTTGCCTAGTTTGTCTTTTCCATTTGTGTTTATTCATATATTTTTTTTGGTTTTGGATCTTTACATAGGGAAATATATCTCTTTCTCCAGTCATATTAATTATTTCTTTCTCTAATCATGTTTATTTATTATTTCTGTAAGGTTTCTTACTTTAGATGATGTTTGACTTCCTAAGTCACAGGTGGCAAACACAAGGCCCTTGGGCCGAATCTGGCCCTCTACATTGTTTTATCCAGCCCGGCACCTTGTTTCTACCTGGCGGCAGCTTAACAGTTAGGGAGTAGTTGTATTTATACAGTCCTAAAATTATATTAGGCCCTTTGAAGGCAACCGCAAGGCTGATATGGGCCCCAGTGAAAATGAGTTTGACACCCCTGTCCTAAGTGATCTATCTACAGAGAAAGTACCTACCTCATCATGACCTTGGGGACATTCTAATCCACATTTTCCATTGTTGTGATTCCAGGCTTTAGCACTGCACTAATTTGCTGATATCGCTGTTGCTCAATGTATGGAAACAGAAATTATAAACTTAAAATATTTGCATTAGCCTTTGCTATAATTAAATGGAAATAGACCATAAGGCATAATGGTATTTAATCAGAGAGCTTGATAGGAAATAATCTTGTTGACATAAGTACTTTGGCAGTTCAGAGCACTGGGCTAGTCATACCCTCCTCATGAGATAAGAGAAGGAAGCTGGAAAACATTTGCATTTCTGTGTCCTCAGAAGCACAAGGACAAAAAAGTCTTTACCGTTGGGGAAAAGAGAAATTTAACTGTAATATCTTCTATTTTCTTTTGTGGCCATAAAGTACTCTGAAAGAACCAATAAAAATTATCAGGAGGGGTTTTCCCTAAGGAGGGACTGTGGGACATGGGTGGAATGACTCTTCACTCTTATGTCATTATACTTTTTGATTTTTTTAATCATGTGCCTGTGCTGCATACATAATAAATGATCGGAAAAGAATACATTTAAATAAATATAGATTTAGAGAATGTTTATGTTATTGAGAAGTATCTAGAAGCTTCTTGTAATTGTCAAGGTTTTTAAAAAAATTCTTCTAGGACGATTCAATTCAGACTTCATGTCTAACCCACAGGAATGTATTCTCTAACTGTAAAGCAGAAGATGGCCACAGAAGCTTATAAATACCTTATTGTTTATTTAACCTCTAGTATGAATTTATTCTCTTAAATTACAAACCCACCACACACTCTCGTGTTAAACCCGTTCATCACTGTGTTAAGTCACTCCAGATGCCTCCTGTTTGTTAGGAAGGACCTTAGACTCTTGATCTACATTTTACGACTTCTTTTGACAATTGTGGCAGTTACATTTCTCTCACCACATCAACAAATTGACATTTGGATTTCTGTTTCAGCTTTCTATTTAACTAACATAGATAAATTCCTGTGAGGTTGATAAGGCTGCTCTTGTGCTCGGCAGCCACACTACTTCCCTGTGTGGAAAATTTAATAAAACATTCTATATGAAAATGCAAGTAAACTATTCCTTCAACTCTTTAAAAATCTGGATGTCTGGCCCTGGCGCGTGTGGCTCAGTGGTTGAACGCCAGCCTGTGAACCAAAAGGTCACCAGTTCAATTCCCAGTCAGGGCCCTTGCCTGGGTTGTGGGAGAGGCAACCGATCCATGTTTCTCTCATGTGGATGTTTCCCTCCCTCTCTTTCTCCTTCCCTTCCCCTCATTCTAGAAATAAATAATTTTTTTAAAAAAACTGGATGTCTATAAATAAAGGCTAAAATAGAATAGGGGAATACAACAATAAATAATGACAATATTAATGGCTACATTATCTGCAAACATACTCTGTGCCAGGCATCACACAAAGAGATTTACATACAATATTTTCTCATTTTCAACTCAACATTGAGCAGGAATTGTTACCTTCTAGGTGAGAAAAGTGAGGGTTGGGGAAGTTGTATATTTGGACCACGTCAGTGTAGCTAGCACCTGGCAGAGCAGGGGTTCAAACCTGTGCCTGTCTGAACACTGCCATCTCAACCAGTCACTGCTTCTGACAGGAAAATAACATGTTAAAATTAAGTTATGGGAAATGTTTTGCTTTTCTACAAAAATTCTTTTAAAAATTTAGCATTTTCAATTTCAAAAGTCAAAAGGAAAGAAATAAAATCTTCTGGGTTCCTGGGAAAACTACAAATACATCTGAGAAGGCAGTAATAGGTAACCCAGAAGGAACTGTGATAGACTACTACACCCTGGCTGTTCTGGAAGCTCACTGTCAGCACTAGCAGCCAAGGGGAGGCTTCTGAGGGGCCAGAGCCCCGCGAGGCCACAGCTGAAGTAGGAGGTGACGAAAGAGGCCCAGAGCAGGAGACTGTGTCCAGGGCAGTTGCTTCCTCCAGGGGACTTCCACACAAGTGAGAGGAAAGGGAAGCCCAGGCATTGAATTGCAGCCTTTGGAAGCATGACCCAGTGAGTCTTGCCTCCATCCTCCCGTCCTCCTGTCTCTGGGCCACCCCCACGCCCCAGAACCACAGGACTGCACTTGATATGGGGGAGGCCACAATCCAGTAGCATCTGCCTGGCTGAGCCTTCAAGTGGGTCCGAGTGAGAATAAGCCTTGAGGCTTTCTGTACCTACAACCAGGGTCCCTGACCTTTAGAATTTTCTCTTGTTTGTCTCCCATTCTTCCAGAGATTAAATATGTTTTCATTATGAGAAATTTGAAACATACAGCAGTGAAATAACTCTACAGTGAACACCCACATGCTTCGCTTCTAGATTCTATCACTAACAATTTTCTCTACTTGCTTATCACTCATCCGCTAACCCTTCTATGCACCCGTGATTGGGTCTTGATTCTGGAGGTTGCAGATGGAGCAGAAGAGAGAGCCATCCTCAGAGATGAAGCAGCCTCTAGCTGAAACATCTTGCGATGCAATCTACCCTGATTACTTGTCTGTCTGGGGTCCTATCCCCTCCCCAGCTCAACTCCAGCTACACTGAGCTTTTCTTCCTTCTCTCACCATCACTACCAGTTCTCATCTTCATGCATGAGATGTTGGCTCCATAAAATCTTGTGCAGGGAGAGGGATTTTAACAGTCAATAAGGTCCAACTCCTACAGAGTAAATAAGCCTCTCCCATGGGCACTTACATCCTCACAGGCATAAGTTCTGAATAATAATAATATTTCTGTATAATAATAACAGCTTTCATTTGTATAATGGCTTGGAGTTACAAAAGGGCTTTCCCATACAACCCATTTCTCAGAGAAAATGACATCTAAGCATACCTGGTAACCAAGACAACTAGTCCAGGGGTTCTGGCAGCCCAGCCCCTGCTCACTGCCCCTGGGTTTGAGAGACCTGGTATGTCAGCATCTAGTAACCTGTTCTAGGCCTGGCTGGGAAGCTCGCTTGCCCTAGGAATTAACAGTATAGACCACTACTTGTCAAGGAAGTCGCCCAACATCCCTAAATCTCTGTTTTCTAAAGAATAGGGATATGGATATTAACTACTTCAAAGAATTACAGTGAGAAATGAAATTGAATAATTCACTGGTCCTTTTGCTGACCAATTTATTTCCCTCTTATTGTGAATCTTCTCACTAATCTCTGGTGGTAAGGACTACTATTTAACCCATTGTAAAGTTGAAAAAACTGAGGACTGAACATGTTAAAAATAACTTTCCCAAGGTGACATAGTGAAGTTAGAGTCAGTGCCAGGACTTGAATCCAGGTTGCTTTGGCTGCAATGCCCACCCTAGTAACCTCTATATCTCTGGAGGGTGACTTTGCCCCCCAAGAATGTCTGGCAATATCTGGAAATATTTTGGTTTTCACAGCTGAGGTGGTCCGATATCTGGTGGGTAGAGTCTAGGGATGCTTCCAAATACCTTACAATGCACACAGTACCCCTTAACAGCAAAGAATTATCCTGCCCAAATGTCAGCAATGCCAAGGCTGAGAAACCCTGTCCTGTATTTACACCCTCCAACTAGAGGCTAAGCAAAAATTTGAAGGTGAGGCACAGTTTGGAAGCATTGATTGTTGTTTCAGGATACGCCACTCTGGGGGGTGTGAGGCCCCCATCAGAACGAACCCACCAGCAGGGACGCTGGTGGCATGCCCACCACCCAGCAGGCTTTCTCCCTGTGAATCAGGACCCAGCCAGTGGCCTGCGAAGCCACAACTCTCATTTGGCACGAGTAGGGTCCAAAGTTACATTAAATCCTTTTTGTGTGCGCAAGAATGTGTGTGTGTGTGTGTGTGTGTGTGTGTGAGAGAGAGAGAGAGAGAGAGAGAGAGAGAGAGATTGATTCTAAACTCCCCTGGCAAATGGTTTGAAGCATGGTGTCCTCTCAGTTGCAGCCTTGCTCTGACGCTCTGGGTACTAGATAATTAGAGACAAGCCAAGAATTCAGTAAAGAAGGGACGAGACAAGCCAGCCAAGGAGCCAAAAGAAATTTCTGTTGTCACTTTCCTTCAGTGTGATTTCCCCAGCAGCTGCTCCTTCCAAAGCCTCAGCAGGAAGGTTGTTGCTGCAGAGCCGAGCTGCCTTGGGGCTGCGGGCGGCCACTGCGGTGCCCAGCTCCAAGTCTGTGGAGGCTTTTGTTCAATTATTGATGTCTGGGGAGGGAGGGGGCCTGGCTGGCTGGGCTCGGAGGGCTGCCACAGTCCAAATGAAGCAGGAAAACCATCAGGAGAAGAGGGGGCTGCCTAAGGTCCGTCTGTGTTTATCAACATGAAAACATGTCCAGGAGAGGTGGTTCCATTAAAAAACACTTTACAGAATAGCTCAAAGGATGAGATCATTAAATTACAGCATGTGTGAGAGGAGAGATTTGAGAGAGGTTCACTAAAAAAGTAAGTATTGGTTGTTTCTGAGTGAGAGGATTTTAAACAATTCCTATTCTCTTTAGGCTTTTTGGATTTCTTTGCTAATGAGGCATTCTTATTTTTAGAACCCAAACCACCAGGTATACTTCAGCAAGGCTGGGAAGGAAGGAAGGTGTAGAAAAGGGTGTGTGGAGCAGCAGAAGCCAGCTACCAGGCTTTCAGACAAGGCCTGAGTCTTAACCACCATTCAAGTGCTTTGTGCCTGGGGCCGCACCAGAGAGAAGCTAGTTAACACGCCCAAGGACGGGCTGGCCATCCTGGTACAGGCAGGACGAGACATCATTTATCACGACAAGGGAGCACCTGGCTCCTGCTGCCGCCCTCACAGTGCAGGGGTTCAGGAAGCCAGCTGTCTCCCCATTGGCTCCCCTGCCCCGGCTAATGTCCCCTAGGTGTTGGCACAATCATGTGTTCTAAACAAGAGCACCTTCCTCACCAGAAACAAAGTCCTGGCTGAAAATGTCCAGTCCAGAGTCCCAGAATCACACAACGGCAGGGTGGAAGCCACCCCAGCAGTCATCGCCCGCTCTAACTCCTGCCATTCCTGAAGCTTGTATTCTCTCTGTTGTGGGGCTAGCTGTGCTGGGCTGTGTCACCCAAGTGCCAGGAAACCCCCAATTTAGTGTTTTAGACAGAGTTCTCATGAAGTTCTTCATTCTTCCGAGCTCAAATCGGTCACCCTGTAACCTCCACATTTTGGTCCAGACAAAACAATTTTACCCCTTTTCTTCTTCCCTTTAAAAAAATTTTTAAGGGATACCACCACCTTCAAATAAAATTTAAACATTTTTCGCCTATGTGTACAAAATCCCTCAGGCTTGGGTTATAAGGGCCACAGGTCAATGAGCTTCAGTATGAGCAGGACGGGAGGGAAATGGGGAACCTCACAGAGTCACAGAGCAGAAGTGCAGGTAGCTGCTGGGCCTGAGAACAGAAGGCACCCCGAAAGCTGCCACCCACCTTCTCTGCTCTCTCTCACACTGACACTGCCTTTGTCCTGGCTCTCAGGGCCACACGGTCAGCAGGACCCGGCCCTACACAGGCTCTGAGTTTTCTTCTTCCAGTACCACAGTCCAGCTCAGACCTGGCATCTCTCAGCCCCAATTCCAAATTCCTGAAAGATTATTACTGACCTAGGTTGGATCCAGTGTAACCCGCTGGGGTCAAGGGAAAGGGGTAAAATTTGTTCATACACAGCTTCTGAGAATGTAGGATGGGAAGAAACACTTACCTGTACAGACACCTCCCAAAAGTGTCCACTTCCACACCCAAGAATCATGCTCCGTGGCCGGCAGGCCTCTCTTACATCGCCCCTTAGCTGCTTCCCCTGTTTCTTCTCCTCCGTCTCTTGCTTCTTCCCCCGCCACTTCCTTTCTCCGTAGGAACGCAGTGAGTGCAGTGGCTAGATCCCAAGCTTTGCCTGGGTACTGACCCAGTGCTGGTATTGTTGGCCGTGTGTCCTTGGGCAAGTCATTCACTTTCTCCATATCTCTAATTTATATTTCATAAATGGCTACAATAAAAAGGCCTGCCTCATATGGTTACTATGACAACTAAATGAGTTAATGGAAGTGAAGCACTTGGAACAGTGCCCACAGTGTCATAGGCACGTGATCCGTGTCGGGATGGTGGACAGTCCCCATGCACGTCCACTACTCTGGGAATACAGAGGAAGAGGACCAAATAGAGACAGATAAACAGATTTTTAAGTTTTTGTATTTATAAAGAGATTTATATTTATAAAAGGGTTTATTATAACAAATTGTGGTATTCTTCACACAATTATGAAGGCTGAGACATCCCAAAATCTGCAGTTGGCAAGCTGTAGACCCAGGAGAGCCGAAGGTGTAAATTCCAATCTGAGGGCAGGAGAAGACACACCCCAGTTTAAGCAATCAGGCAGAATCCCACTGATGCAGCTTTTTTCTTTTTCTGTTCAGCACGTCCACATTAGGGAAGGCAGTCAGCTTTACTCGGCCTACCAAGGCAAGTGTTAATCTCATCCAGATATACCGCCACAGACAGACACAGAATAATGTCTGAGCGAATGTCTGGACATTCTGTGGTCCCATCAAGTTACTACATAAAATAATCACACTGAACAACCAACAATCCTCTAAACTCACAAATAATTCCACAAAACAAAGCTTACGTTATACTATACATTTGTAGAATGGCCACATACTTTGTGGATCCTGTCATCAAGTCCTCTTCTCCCCTGCTTGAATCTGAGTTTGGTCAGATGACTTGCTTTGGCCACTTGGGAATTAATTAACAAATGAAGTGCAAACAGATCGTGGAACAGGGCTTGCTCTCTGTCGCTGCGTTTGGACCCCAACATCCATGCGAGGAAGCCTGGGGTAGCATGCTGGCTGCTGGAGGTACACGGCCCAGGAGCCCTATTGTTCCACCCCATCACCAGACATGTGACTGGGCCATGAGTGACCGTCCAGCCCTGGTCCAGCAAGCCTAAATCAGAAATGCCACTCAGCCAAGCCACATAATCTTCAGAAATAAGTTTCAGAAAAGATTATTATTTTTTTAAGCCAGTAGGTTTTCTGGATGGTTTGTTATACAACCGAAGATGACTGATGTGTACATTGGTACAGGAGTGGGATGGAGCTATAACAAGAACTGAGAACCACGTTTGGCATTGGCAATGAGACTGGTTGGCAAGGGAGCTGGAAAAGTGGTTAAGAAAGTGTTCACAAAGACTAAGATGATGAGGACGTCATGAGTGGGGGCTGGAAAACCATTGAGCAAACCAGCATGGCGGGCTGGGAAAATGAAGACACAATGCAGCAGCAAGACAACTGACGAAGCGCTGTCTACGGAAGCCTGAAACGGAAAATGACTAGCAACCTTGTGGGTCTGACTAAGAGATCTTGAAGCGGGTGTTGAAAGTGTAAGTTGAGTTTTTCAGCTGTAACAGAGATAAGCTAAGACGGAACTGTTCTGTTTGTAAGCAGAATTTAAAGGAAATTTTGGAGAGACCAGGACTTGCTAGATTGAAAAATAAAATGATTTCACATTTTGAGTCTCTCCAGTAGGGCACAGGGTCTTAAAGTAAAAAAAGAAAAGGAAAAAAAGTGGCTTAGGGAAAAGAACAAATCAAGGATATGTCTGTAAGACTCTTTGTTAACACTTTTGAAATATTTAATTTCAGGCAATACCTACAGTGAAATAATAGGGGAAAAAAATCTTGATCTCTGCCCCTGGTTCCTGGCACAGAGCTCCTAAAGGCCTTGTAGTCTCCTAAGTGATAAGAATCCTAGGAGCATCTTTTGTTCTAATATTTAGTCTGACATAGAGTTCCTAAAACCCCAGGAATTTCCTGGGTGATAGCAGCATCTTTTGTTCTAATGAAGTGACTCTCAGTGGGCTCCTGGGTGGGGGCTGGTCACCGGAAAGACCAAGCCATGATTAGAAGCTTGGAATTTTCAGCCCCATCCTCCAGGGAGAGGCAAAGGGCTGGCAATGGAGTTAATGATTGATTCTGCCTATGTGAGGAAGCCTCCATAAAAATCCAATAGCACAGAGTTCAGAGAGCTTCCAGGTGGGGAAACACATCCACACTGGGAGGGTGACATGCCCCAGCTCCACGGGGCCAGGAGCTCCTGTGCTCAGGACCCTCCCAGACCGCCCCCTGTGTAGCTTCATCTGGCTGTTCATCTGTATCCTTTTTCACGTCCTTTCATAAGCTGATAAATGTGTTTCTCTTGAGTTCTGTGAGTCACTGTAGCATATAATCAAATCCAAGGGGAGGAGGTCATGGGAACCTCTGATTTGTAGCCAAGATGGACAGAAGTCGTGGGCAGTCTGGGACCTACTTCTTGTGATTGGCATCTGAAATGTCAAGGAGGAGGCGATCTTGTGGGACTGAGCCCCTGTCCTGCAGGATCTGACACCGCCCTGGGAGACAATGTCAGACCTGAGCTCCAGGCAGGCCTCGCTTGATTGCTTTCCCACTTCATGACTCCTCACAGATACTGCTTTTTTACAGATTGAAGGTGAGACCCTCCAACAGCAAAAAGATTATGGCTGTAAAAGCTGAGATGATGGGTAGCATATTTTAGCAACAACATATTTTTTAGTTGAGTTATGTACATTGTGTTTTAGACATCGTGGCATTGTGCACTTAACAGATGACAGTATAGTATAAACATAGCTTTCATAAGCACTGGAAAACCAAAAACTCCATGTGACTTGCTTTATTGTGCCAGTCACTTTATTGTGGTGGTCTGGAACCGAACTCGCAATATCACTAAGGGACAACGGGTCCTCAGTGTCCTTTCATTCAGCATCACGTGTCATGACATTGCTAAGAGGTCCTCAGTGTCCTTTCATTCAGCATCACGTGTCATGACATTGCTAAGATGCCGCAGGAATTTAACTCTTGTTTATATTGATAGACTGTGGTAAAAACGGTTTTGTTATACGTCATTTCACTTAAAGTTGTAGAACCTATCGATGACATTAAGTGAGGACTTACTGTATGCCTGTAAACTGTCGGACGCCCAGCTGATGTGTGACAGAATTGCTCGGTGTGGTGAAAACCCCCGCAGGTCTGCTGTCAGAAGTGCTGAGTGTGATAGTGCGTGCGAGTGAAGGAGGAACACAGAGGAAGACTGAGGCTTTCTTCAAACCTAGTGAACACTCTCAGCTAGACAGAAGGGCTTTTAAGAATTTTTAGGTTGCAGTCCCACGGAAGCCTACTCTGTAAGTCAGGAAAGAGAGGCCTGCCCCCCTTGGAGAGAGTGTTGGGGGTCGTTTTTGCCCAAAGGAGTGAGCTGTAATCCAACACAAAGACTTTAAGGGAGGTGAAACAGACTGAGACAATTTAAATGAACTTTCTTTGCCCTTGAGTTTCTAGGAGTGGGAAGCAGGCTGAGAAAGCTACCCAGCTGAAAATGTGGCTATTTTTTGTAGAAAAGAAAGAACACCTCAGAGGGCTCTCGTAAGCACAGGGTCAGCACCTGAGAGAGAGGGCCTCAGTAAACTGCACTCCAGGGTCCTGGCTCACCTCACCCTCATCCTGGGCCTGGGTTCTCTTACCGCCTTTGCCACTACTGTGTGTCCCTAGGCAGGTGACTGAACTACATTTCTGCTCCGACACCAGTAAAATGAGGGACTTGGGCTAAAGAATCTTAAAGTTCTCTGGGAAATTTGTTAAGTAATCGGGCACCCTCTGCCATAGTCTGGCATGTGGGAAATGGCTAAATGGTCCCTTCCATACAAGAGTGGAGAGAGGCCCTTGTAGGGTATCCACGTCAGCTGTAAGGAGAAAACAAATACTTTGTCTGATAACAGAGTTAGGGTCATGGCCATCCAAAGATCCCAAATCTTGAGGAACAGGTAAATGAAGTGATGGACCAAGCATCTGAATATTATGGTGTGAGCCTCCTTGTGAAGCAAGGCCTGGTCCAGGCAGCAGCCTTTTATTTAAACCCATAGATTCCAGCAGGAGGGGCTGTAGTGTGTATTAACTAATGGATTTCAGGGACATCACAAAATAAAAGTCTCTTTCTAGTTCAAACAAAGCCTGATTGGTGGAGGGCAGGGGGATGGTTGCTCTGCTTCACACAGTCTTTCAGGAACCCAGGGAGAAGGAGCCTCTGTCACTCTCAACCCGGGGCTTCTCCTGGAGGCAGACACCCAGCTAGCAAACAGGAAAGGGAGAAAGTGAAGGACTGGGCCTGCACGTGGTGCCCTTCACCTCTGCCCGACTTTTGTCTAGAACTCAAGTCATACGTCCAAAAAACCGCAAGGAGGGCTGGGAAGGGTGGTCTAGCTGACAGCCCAGGAGGAAGGGGAAATGGGTGGGTGCGGTGGTGACAGATAATTGGAGGAAGTTCTGAATGGCAATGGACTTGAGTGGGTTTCAGAATTACTATGATTATTATTATTTTTAGTATTGGTGATTTAAAAAATTATTTTTTTACTTCAAACCCAAATATATAAAGCATGTACCGGTAAATGCAGAGTGCACTTTTGAAGTGCACGTTTTTGAACAAGGCAACATTGGGTTCATATCTAACTTCTGCCACTCAGTGTCCGACCCAGGCTGAGGAGAACCTGAACCCAAGCATGGTGAAGAGCACGCTCTTTGTGGCCACCCAGATCCGGGTTAAATGCCAGTTCTGCTCTTCAATAGCTGTGGGATCTTGCTTTATCTTTCTGAGCCTCATGGGCCCTGTCTATAAAATGGCAAATACCTATGTCATAGGACTGATGGGAGAATTCAATGGATATTGTTATGTAAATTGTTTACTACCTGCCTGAGCCACTGTAGAGTAATCAATAAACAATTCTACGTTTATTATGCTTGCTATTGTTCTTAGGTGGAGGCACTCCTAAGGAGGTCAGTTCTCCAGGGGATGGCTCCCCAGGAATGAAAGCTGAAAGGCAAGGTCAGAATTCACACAAACACCAGCAAGCCAGCCAGAAGCCTGGTCTAGGCCAGTAAAAGAAATAAAGGCATTCCTGACATTTCAGTAACAGAGGGCCTCGCACGCAGGTGCCCGAGGCAGGAGGCACCTCAGCCAGGTTCTCAGACCCTGTCCCAGATGGCCTCCGGAGTCCAGCGTGTCTCGTTAAGGACCCAGCCAGGCGGCACTTTATGAGCCTTTCTCATTTTATTGTGAAATTCCTAGTTCCTCTCCACACTTGCTGTTCTCAAATGAAACGTATTTTTTGACAAAATGAGAGCCTATGTGTTGCGGTTTTTAAAAAGTGCAACATCTTATTTGCCATATCGTAATACAAAGTGAAACTTGACAAGGAGATGGAAATAATCACCAAGAAGCAAAAGGGTATGGGAGTTTTGAAAACACAATAATATATACTGTGTATGGTTAGGTTGGTTAACATTAATTAGGATCAGAAGGGTCCTGAGCAATCATGTAGTCACATGCTAGAATTTCAAGCCAGAATATTTAAATGTGAATCCTGATTCAACCTCTTACTAGTAAATGATCTTGGGCTTGCCTCATTTTCTTCAAATGTGAAATGGAGGTAATGATCATACTTATTCCTCACAGTGGTGGTGAGGGTCCAATAAGATCACATGTGGGAGCCCTACGATGTAACCTGAAAAGATGTATTTGGACCTTGGATGTTTTTATTATGTGTCATCTCCGTTTCCACAAATACTGTGAACTCTTAAGACCCTCTTTTAGATTCAGGAGATGCAATGATGGATGAGGAGCTGATGGTGTGGGGGGCGATGTAGCTAATCTGGTGCACTGCTGGGAAAGGATGAGTACCAGAGGGGCTTGCCCATCCTACCCTCGCCACGCCCCTGGCTAAGGAGAGACTCTGGCCCCCACTGCAGGACAAGACCAAGGAGCATCCCCTGACCATAGCTGTGCCAATCAGATTTCCTTTTCAAAATTTTGAAATTGGGCACAGATTGTGTTACTGAGCTATTCCTGTGAAGTCCTATAAACTTGGGAGCCAAGGCAGGTGTTTGGGTGGGCTGCACATTTGGGGGCTTTGTATGCTGAAGAACAAGCAGAGAAATTGTTTGCAAAGAGAAATAAGAGAAAGAAAGAAATGTGGAGCAAGAAAAAGAGACAAAAGAAGAGATGAGAGAGAGAGACAGAGAGATGGAGATAATTCAAGAATCTTGGCTCCCTGCAGTTGTGAGACCTGAATGCATTGCTTCTCATGTAAAAGTGAGAGATCCCTAGCATCTTGTATTAACATGCCTCCCTCCCTCTGCCTTCCCTTCTCCCCTCTAACTTGATGTTGATTGGGTTTTTGTCACTTAAGAATCAACAAATCCAAAGTACGACAAGATAACCGTACAAAATGCCCGGAACACGTGAAAACAGAGTGCTGTATTCTCCTAGCACAAGTTGGAGTTGAGAGGAGCTTTACAGAGTCTAACTCCCTCGTTTCATGGAACTGGCGATCAAGGTCCAGACTGGGGAGAAGAGACATCCCAGGTTCACACCGATGAGTGGAGAGTCAGGACTTGAACCCAAGTCTGAACTAGTCTGAAAGAAAGATCTGACTCCAGGCTGCTGATCAGCCGAGAGGATCAAGCCAAACAAAAAGCCCCTTCTCCCTCCTGTCTACTTAACAAATGTCACTCTGAACCTAATTTAAGCCTCTCATCTGTGTGCTGCTCTAGTACTTCCTTTTCTTCGTCTTATTTGGCCCCTTATCACACACTTCCTTTCATTGCTTTTTTATGTTCATTTATCTCCTTGACTCACCTGTTAGGGAATAAACACATCTTGAATCTCTCCCTCAACTGGGAGGCAGAGTTCTATAGTGGAGAGAGCAGGAGGTGTTTAGTCTCCACTGGGGTCAACTCTTGACTTCTGCCTTTTACTAATCGTATGACCTTGGGACTAACTGAATGACCTGGGACCTCATGCTGCATAATGATGATGATAATTATTTACTGAGCACTCACTATGTGCCCAATTCTGCACTGTGTGCTTTGTATGTGATCTACTTAATATTCACAGGAACTAGTAGTTATTCCATATTTACAGAAGAAGAAACCGAGGTTGACAGAGGTGACAAAGTTAACTCAAGTGCACAGTTAACAAGAGGCAGAGCTGTAATTATGGCACCAGCTTCATAATTTCTGTTTGGGATTAGGGGGTTGCAGCCTGGTTATGAAGGGTTGCTAGCGGACTTGATTTAAATCCCAGTTTGCAAAGAAAACACTTTAAGTTCAAATGTGTTGTGTGTTCACAGAAATAGCAAAAAAAATGTTACAAATGCTTTGATTCATTTTCATAGAAGATTGAGAAAAGACCAAATACCCATGTTAAAACTAAAGACACCCAAATGGTGGCTTTTGGGGTGCTGATGGCTAAGGTCCAGCCCCATCGGGAGTGTGGCCATAAAGCCCTGCCCTCCTTCGGGAGCACAGCGCTCCTCCAAGACTGCCTGGGACATGCGTGATGGAGCCGCTGTCCCCACAAAGACAAGGACAGGAACAGTGAAGCCTAGGGAGGTCTGAGTGTACTTCTTGTGTAATCAGTAAAGGGAAAAATCCTAAAATCAGTTTGAAATAGTTCATCTGTGATTAATCTAGGGGGAAGAAAACAAAACAAATTCCCAAAATAATTAGACTAAGTTAATTGACCCAGAAAAGACCACAGTCCGTGATCTTAAATGGAGCCACAGAACCTCTACGGCTGGAACTGGGGCCGAAGATGTGCCTCAGCATTTACATTTTCTGTTTTAACATTTGGCAAGAAAAAAAAGTATCTAAAGCCATGGTCATCATTCAGATGTTAGCATTCAGAACTTTCATAGCCTGTTAGCACTTGTTCGTATTTCCTACCCTCCCGTTTAAGTGAGTCACGGGAAGGAAATTGTTGACAAGATGGGTTTGCCATCTCCAGGCGTTTGTTCTCCCTGGAGCCAGCCAGCCACCTCCCTCTCTGGTCCCTGACCCTTGTCTCCCACATCCAGGAGTTTCCCATTGTCTTCTAAACCTCCTGAGTTCATGTCTCTTACTCTTCCTCCTTTTTTTTCCTGTGTCCCTTCTTAACTGGGTTTGTCACATGAGGTCCCAAGTGTTGAGATATATTGTAAATGGTGATGTACTATGATGAATACATACAGCTCCCACTTCTTAAGTGTCTGCTGGTTCCCAGCCTTGTGCAGAGTACTTTGTGTTTAACTTCATTTAATCTTCACAATAAGCCTATGAGTGAGATCCTATCATCCCCATCCTACAGATGAGAAACTGAGGAGGGAGGTTAAATGACTTCCTCAAGGTCACAGACCAGATATTCATACCTCAGTTTTAAAATTCTGAAACTATAGCCATAATGACTATGCTGTTATTGTCATTATGAATAACAATTACTGATATTAGTTAATCTTCTCAAAAATAAGCTGTCTATCTCTTGAGATGTTAGCCCTCCAACGGGTATTGCATGATAATTAGCAAATGCAAGTTCCCCTGAAGATCAGCCACAATCATCTGAAAGCTTTGCCTGTCTGTACCTGTCTTTTGATGCCCAATAGTACTCCCCACCCTTATAAATTCCCCTTCATACCACAGAAGTTGGAAATGTAGAAATTACATTCCCCAGAATTCCTTGCCATCAGGGCTTTGGCTAGACTGTACCAATGAGAGAGAATGCCAGGAGATTTGGAAGATGGAAGAGAAAGAGAAGTTCCTGTTTTCTGGAGGCAGCGGAGGGTTTCTGGGTGCCCGCCTTAGTGTTAACCGCTGGGTGCTGCCGACAGCTGAGGTCCTTGTGCCAGCTTCGCAGGGACGCCTACAGTTACAGATTCCTTAACAGTGAGCAGCAGCCCTCCCCATCCCTGCTCCCAGCCCTTCCCATGGTGGAGCAGGACTCTCTTTCCCTACTGAAGTGACTTCCAACCTGAAACACATAGAGTGGCTTCTATTTTCCTAACAGAAACCTGGCTGAAACCTCTCCCAAGGTAATGAGCCATTACTAATAAAATTAAAACAACCTACTATATTCAAAACACTGTTTTTGATGTTGGAATGGCATGATAAATAAGAAATAATCCTTCCTCTTGAAGAATTTATGTTATGTTTTGTAAATATTCATTAAATAAATAAATAAATAAATAACAATACGAAAACAATTTAGAAACAACAGTATAGATAGAATGAGTTCAGACTTCAGGGCAAGACACGCCTGGGCTCTGCAGCCCACTTACTGTGTAAGTGTGGGCTGTCATTAAGAGCCTCTCCACATATTTTTTAAATGTTAGGTTCACCTGTGGGAGCAACATGGATTTGGGTGGCACTAAGGTCAGCCAATTCTTTGTGGCTATTGAACTAGGATCATATTTTCCATCTTTAAAATGGGTACATAAAGCCAGGACTCAGAAGCGTTCAATTCCTGCCCGAGCAGCAAAGCATTTGCTGGATGTGGCCCACAGTGAAATATTTTTGTGTCTCTTCATGCCTTCCTCAAACATTTAAGGATGTCTACGGTGGCTGGCCTCCCAGGTGGCCCCCACTGATTCTCACTCCCTGGCATTCACGCCCTTGTACAGGCCCCGCCCACACTGAACAAGGCTGACCTGTATAACTAATTGGATACTGTTGAAATGTCTGTGTGTGACTTCTGACACTGTAGTGTCCACCTCACTCTCTTAGGTCACTCACTCTGGGGAAAGCCAGCACCGTGCATGTTTCAGGCCCTGCAGGGAAGGGGTCCCTCCGGTAAGGAGCTGGGGCCTCCTGCCCACAGCCATGTGAGTGGGCCATCGTGGAAGTGGCTCTTCTAGGCCTAGTCGTGCTTTCAGGTGACCGCAGCCAAGCCGACACCTTGACTGCCACCTCATGATGGACTCTGAGCCACAACGACCCTCCTAAGACACTCCCAAATTCCTGACCCACTGAAATTGTGTGAGAAAAATGTTTATCGTTGTCTTAGGCCATTAAGTTTTGAGTTAGTTTATTGAGTTACACAGTAATCAATAACTAATACATGACCCAAAACTTCAACTCACAGAAATGCATTAAACCTCATGCCCCCTTCTCTCTTCCAGCACTTCAAACTCCTGGGCGTGGCACTCCGAACTCTCCCTTCTGCTTTAGCAGACCTTCTCACCAGTCCTCACTGCTCCATCAGGTTGTGTCCACACCCCTTTTTCCTCACCACAGCCACCACTACATGACATATTCCTGTCATATCACGTCTTCTCACAGAGAATAGTCCCTTGGGGGGTTATACTTCTTTTTTTTAAAGTGTATTTTATTGATTATGCTATTACAGTTGTCCCAATTTTTTTCTCCCCTTTATCCCCCTTTGCCCTGCAGCTCCCCACCCTCCTGCACTCCCCCCCACCGCCCAGTTCATGTTTCACAGATTGTACCTGCAAAGTCTTTGACTTCTCCATTTCCTGTACCATTCTTAACCTTCCCCTGTCTATTTTGTGCCTACCAGCTATGCTTCTTATTCCCTGTACCTTTTTCCTCCATTTTCCCCTCCCCTTCCCAGCTGATAACCCTCCATGTGATCTCTATTTCTGTGAATCTGTTCCTGTTCTAGTTCTTTGCTTAGTTCATTTTTGTTTTTGTTTTTTATGTTCAGTTGTTGATAGTTGTGAATTTGTTGTCATTTTACTGTTCATAGATTTTGATCTTCTTATATTTCTTAGATAAGTCCCTTTAACATTTCATATAATAAAGGTTTGGTGATGTTGACCTTATCTGGGAAGCACTTTATCTGCCCTTCCATTCTAAATGATAGCTTTGCTGGATAATCTTGGATGTAGGTCCTTGCCTTTCATGACTTGGAATACTTCTTTCTAGCCCCTTCTTGCCTGCAAGGTTTCCTTTGAGAAATCAGCTGACAGTCTTATGGGCACTCCTTTGTAGGTTACTGTCTCCTTT
>VMDR010020849.1:0-17265 GCA_007922815.1 Macrotus californicus | reverse complement strand
CACGACCGTGTGCCAGGTCAATGGTGCACATGGCGCCCTGCCCTCCCTGAGGTCATAGCTGAGGCAGGTGACACCATCCACTGACCAGGAACCAAACAGAAGTCAGATGAGCACAGGTAGGGAGAGGGAAGAAAACAGAGCTGCCGGGGTGATGCCAGAAAAACGGAAGCGAACATCCACATTTTAAAAACTACATTCACAGGATTCAAGAATCTCATAGTTCAAAGGGCGGGCAGTGAGAAGTCTGCCTCTCACACTGATGCCCCCCAAGAGCAGCCGTCCTCAGTGGAGGTGCTACCACTCCCAAGGGGGTGGAAGCTGGTTCGGGGGCTCTGTGTCTACGTGGGAAGTGCAGACACACACAGAGGGTGTAGACAGGTGCACAGAGGGTCTGTGGTATGAACTGTGCATGGGAAGGCCATTCAAAGAAAGTCTCAGAACAATTGCTCATGGGGTGTCATAATGAAAAGGTCTTGCAGAACTGCTCTAGAAGCAACCACTATTCAGGTTTCCTGTGAGATCTCCCAGAGATATTCTAGGCATTTTCAAGAAAATATCTGCATACCTATTTGTTCCTGTTTTTACATAAATGATAACATAGCATCTGAAACTTCATTTTTTCTCTTGAAAAATGTCTTGGTGATCACTCCGTCAGTGAACACGGCTTGCAGGTTTCTTTTTACAGCTTTTTAAAAAAGTATATGTTATTGATTTTGCTATTATAGTTGTCCTGTTTTTTCTCCCCTTTCTTCCCCTTTATCCCACTATGCACCCCTTCTCGCAGCAGCACCCCCACCTTTAGTTCGTGTCCATGGGTCGTACATGTAAGTTCTTTGGCTTCTCCATTTCCTATGCTATTCTTAACCTCCCCCTGTCTATTTTGTACCTACCATTTGTGTTACTTAATCCCTGTACCTTTTCCCATTGTCTCCTCCCCTCCCTGCTGTTAACCTTCCATGTGATCTCCATTTCTGTGATTCTGGTCCTGTTCTAGTTGTTTGCTTAGTTTTTGTTTTCATTTTTTTTAGGTTCAGGTGTTGATAGTTGTGAGTTTGTTGTCATTTACTGTTCATAGTTTTTGATCTTCTTCTATTTCTTAGATAAGTCCCTTTAACATTTCATATATTAAGGGCTTGGTGATGATGAACTCCTTGAACTTGACCTTGTCTGGAAGCCTTTTTTACAGCGTTGCGTTATTCCTCCATGTTTGCACAACACCAACTTCGCCCATTCCTGTGGATTGGCACACGGCGCTGGACACGCGGAATGCACGGTGCTCAGCAGTGCACACCGGACAAGGGCATTTACGTCACTTCGCACACAGGTGATTGTGTCTGAAGAAGGAATTCCGGGAAGTGTGACAGCTGGGTCAGAAGGTGTGTGTGCATTTGTCATTTAAGTAGATATTTCAATTTGTCCTGCGTTGGATCCGTACCAGTTTCCTTCTTCGTCATCAAAGTAAGAGAGTCAGTTTACCCACAGCCTCACCTACATGAAGTGTCATCAAACCTTTGAGTCTTTGCCAATCTGATGGATTAAAATGGTATCGCAGTGTCGTTTTAATGTTTGTTTCCCTGATGAGGTTGAGAATCTTCTCCTGTGACTAATAACTATTTGCCTTTCTCTGTGTGCTCAAGATTTGTATTATTTGTTAACTTTTCCTTGGATTGTTGTAATATTTTTGTTATTGTTTCCAAGGGCTCTTTCTATATTGGACATTGTCCCTTTTTTTTTATTGTTTAACGTATACTCTGTCATTTGTCTTTTTTAAAAAAGTATTTATTTTTTAACTTGTCATTTGGCTGGGCCTTGTTCAGGGTGACATTTACCTTGTTGATTTTCTTTAGATGTTTTTCGTGAAGTCAATTGTTTTAATCATTCCTTTTATGGCGGCCGAGGTTTGAGTGCTCCTGAGAATTGGGGCTAGCTTTGATAAGGCAGGGGGTGAGAAGAAGCAGTCCAAGCAGAGGAAAGAGCAGGAGCACAGGTCCTCAGGAGGCAGGGGGCTCGGCATGTGTATTGGACAGTGGTCTCCAGAGAAACTGAAGTGGTAAGATGCATAGAGAAAGAGATGTATTTGACGAAACTGGCCACATGACTGTGGAGGCTGCAGGCCCACCGTCTGCAGGGTAGCCTGGAGGGAGACCCGGCAAGCACTGCAGCTGGGGGCCCGAAGACTGTGCTGGCAGAAGTCCTCCTTGCTTGAATGCTGTTGCACTTTGGTCTGTTAGGGGTTTCAACTGATTAGATGAGGCCCACCTGCCTTGTGGGGGATAATTTGTTTGACTCCATCTACTGATTTAAAATTCAATTCATCTTAAAAAAATACCCTCAAGGCAACATCTACACTGGCACTTTATCATATACCTGGGCCCCTAGCCTAGCCAAGCAGACACATAAAATTAACCTCACGAGTTGACTCATAACCACGGCACATACACATCCCCTGAGAACTGTAATTTTGTGGTGCCCAGTGTTGGGTCCCTGCTTTTCCCATGGTGCTCCTACATGACCTAGAGGGCCAGGAAGGCACACAGCAAGGCCAGGATGGGGCTCCTAACCCACACGAAGAGAACAGACTGGAAGGGTGTGTCTGAGCACAGGGGAGGGAGACTTGGGGCTCTGGTGCTCCCAGTGCCGGGCTGGGGGATGGCGGACAGAGTATGCAGGGGCTTGCCTCTGTCTCAGAGAGGAGGTGTGATCTAACAACATACTTGAGTAGTGCGCTCCCCATTCCTGGAAACGTGCAGATATGATGGGCACCTGTCCTGAGGGTTGTAGAGGAAATTTCTGCCCCAGGTAAGGTTTGGAGCTGGGGAACCTTAGTCTGTTCTGAAAGAGAGTTCGCCCAGCAGCCTAGGGGTGGCGGGGCTTTCTGCACCCTCCTCACTTCCTGTAGCATAGGAGATAGCCTGTTCCACATCCCTTCTGTGTGTGGGTGGCTGGCAGTGTCCTGACGGCGTGGTGTGGGGTGGGTCTCACTTGAAGTCTGGGATGTGTGGTTTGCTGCATTCTGGTTCTTGTATCAAGGCCCTCAGGGTCTTGAGCTGGGAGGTGCTGCCCTGTTGTGGAAGGAATGAGATGTTTCCCCTCACTACCCTGGAACCTACTACAGGTTCTTGCTGATTCGCTGGCTGGCCTAGTGGGGAGGTGAGGCAGTGGAGTCCAACTCTGCATGTTTGTGATCTGCAGATTTTGGCCTGACTGTGGGGTAGTCCCCTCCAGCTGAGGACAACCCACTGGTAAGGAATGGGACTGGAGCCCCTGCCCAGTCCCCAAGACATATTGGGACAAGGTGCATGGGGATAGCTAGGGCCCTCACCCACCCCCATCTCCTTTTGGTAGGTGTGGGGGATGGGAGGGAGAAGTCTGGGGGAGCAAATCATGCAGAGTCTTGGGGGATGGGCTATGCACTTTGGGGGATCCTTCAGGGGGCCTTCGTAGGGGAGACCCTTGAGGAGGACATAAATCTTTTTGGTGGATGTGGGGCTTTGGCACTAGTTCAGGGGGTTCAGGGTGGGCTCAGAACATCAGGATGTCAGGGAACTTTGGATAATCAGCTGGGGGAAACCAACAAGGGGGCGGATTTTTGCTGAGAACCAGGCCTGTCTTGGCAAGTGGATTCTGTGGCTGTGTTTTGGGGGGATTTGAAAGAGGACCAATTATGAGGGTGCACCTAGTGGTGGGAACACTTGCAGAAAGATTCTTGGAGGGGGTTGGAGGACCTGGGACATGTGCCTCAGGAACTGACAGGTTATGGGTAGGTTTGGGGTCCTTCATGGACATTTCAGGGGAGTGACCTGGGGGGCTTGGAGCAGGGTGTTGGATTACTTTCCGGTGCAAGGTCCTTATTTCCACATGCACTGTCACCGCCGCTCTGCATGCTGGTCCGCTACTGGGAAAAGTATGCGGAGAGCAGATTTCATAATCGAGAAGGTCTAGCTAGATGGTCTGCCAGCAGCCCTCTTGGAATTTCTCCGAGGTTCCTCTCTCTGGCAGCACCTGGCCCCATTGCCAGGATGGGATGAGATTCTAGGAACTAACCTCTAGGATACATAACTGGACATCCTCAGAGGGATGGAATGCTTAAACCAGGCTTTGGCTGGGATTGGTCTCCACAGTCACAGTTCATCCTCTGAAGTCTTGACCATCAAACTTTTTCCTCTTACCCTATAAAAAGAAAGTGTGAAATTGAGCCCAATGCTAAATGAAGCCTTCCCTTGTTAGATAAACACCTTTGATCTTTTGCACTTCTGCCCTCCCTCTCTCCATCTGGGGATAGATGTGACCTTGTCCTAGGATGTCATCAAGCAGATGTGGGTCAAGAACAGAAAGCTCAAGGTCAAAGTCAGGACCTTCCCCAGATCATCTCTCCTTCACCATCTTGTAAGGGCCCCTCTCCTTTGATTCTGAATAAATAGCCTTCTTGTGTGGAGTAATTTTAGTTATAGGTCTTTGCATTTTATCACTTTGAATATTTTGTGACAATACCTTCTGGCCTGTAAAGTTTATGTTGAGGCATCTGCTGACAGTTTTATGGGAGATTTTTTTGTTTTTACTATACTCAATGTAACCATTAACATTTTTTTTTTTAATTCTATAAAATGGGGTGCTACTCTTGGACATTCTGGTCAAATTGTGAGTGAAAATAAAACCCACAGAAAGTGGTCAGGAAAAATTTTTCCCAACCTAAGGGGCCCACCCTACAACCCCTGCCACAGGAGGCAATAGACACTCACCTCCCCACCCCCCCCCCCCCCCCCGCGCGCGTGCGCGCGCACACACACACACAACGAAACAAACATCGCCCAGGGCCCTGCCGCTGCTTTTCAAGGGCCGAGAGCTTGCACTCTGACACAGTCCAAAAAAAAGACCAATCTCAAAAGAGAAGTCAGAAATCAAGATAATTTACCAATTAAGAAGATCCCAAAATCAAAAGTGGTTTTGCAAATTTCTCATCGACGTCTTCTGTTATTACTTCCACATGTTAGGGAGACTTTTTCAAGGAAGGTTGAAAACTTTCTCTTTACTGTGCAACAATACAAGACGTGTAAAGAATAACTAGTCTAGCCAATAAATGAACAGGAGATGATAGGACAGGAATGCCATTATTACTAAATCACTCCTGGATTAGTGAGTCAGGCAGGGAACAGATGACATGGACCTAATTTGAACCCACCAGGCCGATCTGATTGCCTGGACATTATATTGGCGGCATTAGGCTGGGACCTCTGAAACCTGTCAGCACCCTGCTGTTGAAGAACCAAGGCCCACCCGGCAGGCCGGCCCTCACTCCCAAATGGGTGTCTGGCCTGCAGGCTGGGGAAGCAGGCCCGGCACTGCCCATGCGTCCGTTTGCAGGAGGCAAAAAGGGAAAGACAGACTGCCGCTGCTTCTGCTCCCAGCTTGCCCCGAATCCTCGGAGCCAGGCGGTCGGCAGATCCAGGGAGACAAGGCCATCAGCTCTCCCAGGCAACAGTGACGCCCAGTAACACCTCCCCAGAATGGGACACTCCCTGCTTCGCCCACAAGGACCTCTGTCGCCCACGCACTGACGACCACCGGTCAAGGGGTGAAGGTTCTGTGGGACGAGGTCACGTTTCCACAGCGGAGAAAATGAGCCGCAGTGCAGTCCCATGCGGTCCATCGGAAATTTGCCCCAGCAGAGCACGAGAGAACAATTATGCTCAGTTCTTTTTTAATTTTAAGAATTTGAGAAAAGTGGGTTTAAATGGGAAACGGCTAGAAACCTTCAAGGGTACACTTATAGAGAAGATGCAGGAGCAAAGCGAGCTGTTGTACGGCGACTGTAATTGAAAAAAAAAGAACGTAAAAAAACCCGAAAGCTGAGGACAACGAATCAGAAAGCGCTACCTAGAGTTTTCCAAATAAAGCAAACGCTCAAGCCACAGCCGTCAATTATGCTTGGTTCTTACCCCCAGGAACGGAGGCGGGGGCACGGATGACCACAACACAGGGACAATCCAGCCCAGTGAGAGTTCTGAGTGAGAGGAATGGGTGAAGGAGTCTGTTTTATTATTATTGTTTTAATCCCCACCTGAGGATGGAGATATATATATCTGTGTGTGTGTGTGTGTGTGTGTGTGTGTGTGTGTGTATTAGAGGGGAAGGGGGAGAGAGAGAAACACTGATGGGTGAGAGAGACATTGATCGGTTGCCTACCTACCATACATGCCCCCACTGGGGATCGAACCCACCACCTAGGTATGTGCCCAACGGGGGATTGACCTCTCAGCCTTTTTGGTGCAGGGGATGATGTTCTAGCCAACTGAGCCATCCAGCCAGGGTGAAGAAGTCAGTTTTAAAATAAAAGTTTACTTTTACTCAGGAATGGCAAGGCTGATGGGTCAGGTGACACATTGCCATTGAAAAGGTCACTTCTTTCTCACTGCTTCCAGGAAATGGTCCTGGCGTCCTGGGGGCCACCAGGAGGCCTCTGCGGCAGTCAGGAGACAGAGGAAATGGTTAGAACACAAGGGCAAGATACCTGGTTATGGTTTCCACAGGGAAAAATGGATGATCGGGTAAGCGAGCTTAGCACGGACTTGTTTAAATAATTTTAGTGGGTTCTGGGATTCAGGGACTGGCCTTGGTTATCTGGCACCAGACCCTGGGGTGGTACGAGCAGGGGGACGGTGGCCCTGATATTACAGCCCATACACGAGGGCTGGGGCTGTGGGCTCTGGACCGGTTGTTCTGCACAGGAAAGGGGCCCTCACAGGGAGTGTTGCCATCTCCAGGAATTAGGGTACTCTAGGGACCACCCACGTTTTTGTGTGCCTTACACACGGGTTATTATACCCGTTACTATACCCATAGTATGTGATCATCACACCCACGTATAACGCATATCCTTATTTTCCCCTCAAAAATGTGGGCAAAAAGTCCACATTATACACAGCAAAACAGGTACCTAACTCTGGGAGGGGCAGTCTCTTCCCCAGCAAGACCCCAGGATATCAAAACATCAAACATACAATAAAAAGACATGATCGACACAGTGTCCCTGTGTGTGCCCGTCTTTTCTAGAGTTCACGTGTAAATGACACCACCGTGTCTACCTTCGCCTCGCTCCGCCACGCTGGCCCGAAGATTTCCTCCACGTGTTGCGAATGGCGAGACCCCCCTTTCCGCGGTCGGCCGAGCCCTCGGTAGACCCACCAGCCGTTCGCCCCGTCCGTGCGCTGAGGGGCAGTAGGTCGTTTCCCTCTTTTCTGTCTTTTGATTTTTTTTTTTTTTTGATGCTTTGACTCTGTGTGTGTACTTTTCATAAGCCTGAACTATTTTGTAATTTGAAATTTTAAAATTCAAAAAATTAATTTAGAAATAAAATAACGTAATCCTGTCGTTTCGGCCTCACTGGGTTTTTCCTTTCTCGCTTCTCACCTCCCGGATGTCGGCAAGGCTGCAGGCCAAGCCGCCCGCCCTGGAGTCTGCGACCCGCGGCAGCAGCAGCAGCCGCGCCCGGGAGCTCGGGAGACGCGCAGGCTCTCGGGCCGCCGGGACCTGCGAATCAGAGCCGGACCAGACCTCTGGTTGCGCACACGCTGCTGGGGAGTCGCACACACCGTTAAGCACGAGAAGCCACTGGTCTGAGCGAACTGCCTCATAAACCGCGTATGGTTCTCTGTGTGCTTCCTGATGATCAGGGAGAATTCAAAATATAAGAATTTTGACAATCAGATCAGTAGCGCTCCCCTTGCTGCGCATTGAGATCTCCTGGGAGCTTTAAAAAAAATCGCCAATGCTTGGCCTCCATCTGCAGAGATTCAAATTCGATCCATCCTGAGGGCAGCCAGGAAGGGGAGGTTGCTTTTTAAGTCCCCGGTGATTCCAATTTGCAGCAAGGTTGTGAACTCCTTAGCGAGAGAACAAAGGGCTTCGCTGAAGGAAAGGACAGAAACTGGTGGTCTGGGGTGCCCCCTGCTGACGAGAGGCTGTACATCTGGTTTGTCAGCGACCTCGTAGGTAGGTGGAAAGAGGCTGCTGGTCTCTCAAGAGAAATGCCTGCTTAAGTAAGTCCCTAAGTGCATGCCAAAGCTGTTGTTTGGGTGTTTCCAGTTATCCCGTGCTCTCTCTCTCTCTCTCTCACACACACACACACACACACGTGTGCAAAGACCACACCACAAAGCACTTACCTTGTGCCATCCACCGGCCTAAACACTTCACAAAAACCTCATCTGTCCTCACAGCTGCACTGGGAAGTCAGAACGACTATCCCTTCAAGTGTCCTAATCGGAAAACAGCCTCCAACGCCATGATTTCAGATGGACCGCAGACCTCACCACGGTCCAGACGCAGCCAGTCACCACTGCCCTCGGACCCAGCCTCCACTCCAGCTGTGTGACCGCGGGCAAGCCACCTCACCCCTCTGCATCTCCATCTTCCCATCACACAGGAGTGGACCTATACCCATTTCTAAGTCATAAAGTAGCCGTGGGAATTTATCCAGCCCCCACACCAGGCTGTCATCTAACATCCTCTGAATTTGCCATGGTGATTCTTCAAGGGGAAAAACATGTTTATTATTTTGTCTTACGTGGCAAAATCCACCGAAACACTCTTTCACGGGTCTCTCCTGTAGAAGTGCTGAATAAGGTGGGGTGCTTGTCCTCTTCTGCACAAGCTGGGTCGCTGTCCGTGTCAAAGGCTGGGCCCTGGACACAGTCTGCCCAGTTCCTTGTGGAATAGTTCGTTTGAGCTAAATGTCTTTCTCATGTCTGGCTGATGCTCAAAGCTCTGTTACAACCTCAGTCTTAGGATATATGTGGATATGTATGGATATATATATATGTAATTACAGACAATAATGAGTGTTGACAAGAATGTGGACAGAGGGGAACCCCCTGCATTGCTAGTGGGAATGTCAAAAGGTATTGCCTCTATGGAGAACAGCATGGTAGCTCCTGAAAAACTGAAATCACCATATGATCCAGCAATCCCGCTTCTGGGTTTATACCCAAGAAAATTGAGAGCAGGGTCCCATAGAGATGTCCGTACAGCCATGTTCACAGCGGCATTCCCCACAACAGTCGAGGGTGGGAGCTGCCCCAGTCCTCCTGCAGGTAAGCGCACAAACACAGTGGAATATGAATCGGCATGAGAGAGGATGGAAGTTCTCGCTCATGCTGCAGCTGGACGAACCTTAAGGGCATACGCTATGTGAATAAGTCAGAGAGAGAAGTGCAAGTCCTGTGAAATCTCACTTTTGTGTGGAATCTAAAAGAGCCGCTCAGAAACAGAGAGCAGCGGGGCTGGGAGAGGCGGGGTGCTGCTGGCACAGGGCGCAGACTTCTGGGTGTCCAATGCGCAGCTTGGCAGTCGTCGTTAGTACCACTGTGATTTATGCTTCGGGTCGCTAAGGGTACATCTTCATTATTCTCACCACGGAAAGAAACGGTGGCGATGCGAGGTGGCGTGGGTGTTGGCGAGCTCTGCCCTGCTGATCATCGCCACGCTGGCCCCTTAAACTCACACAGTGTTACGTGTCAGCTGTATCTCAGGAAGGCTGAGAGGGCCTGGACCTTCCACGAATACTGGAGTAAATGAACATTGCCAAAAGTATGCATTAGACTACAAACAAAAACAATTCATTTAATAGAAAGTCAACCTCACTCTCTGGCCAGGGTAATAAATCTGGACATAACTAGGAAATTTAGCTTCTCTCACTTTGATAACTTCATGTTCCATTTGGCAAGGGGGGTGGGGTGGGGAACCAGGGAAGGCTTCCAGGAGGAGGCAGCATCCGACAGAGATTTGAAGAGGCAAATTCCTGCTCTGCAAGGGTGGGTCAGGGAGGCTGCTCCACTCAGCAGGAAGAACAGAAGCAACAAAGAGCCTAGTGCAAGGGTGTTTGTGCCTCTCCTTGCCCTCCACACCAGTCTGGCTTCTGTATCTTCTTGGAAACCAGAAAGCCACACTAGCAGACCACCTTGTGATTAATATTCAAAGGATTACTAGTTTAGTGTTCTGAGGAGGCTTCTGAACAGCTCTCAATACACACTATAAATAACTTCAAGACAAGGAAGCAAGAAGATTCCTGCGTCTTCCTGGTTCTGAAGGGCAGAGCTGGGTCAGAGGTCCCTTCTTAGGAAACCTCTATCCACCTCCAAATTTGGCACTTTGGTGGTGGTGGCAGGGCTGGGGGGATGCAGAATAAATGGGGGTGGCAGGGCTGGGGGGATGCAGAATAAATGGGGGCCCCTGGAGCTTTCTGGGGTCTCTCTGGGGTCCCTCCCTGGGCCCACCCCTGCACCTCTAGCCTGGCATTGTGAAGTCTTCTGAAAGAGCCAGCGGGCAGGCTGATGTCATAGACCCTCCCCCTCTCTGTCTCTGCCTGCGCCTGCCTGCGCCTGCCCGCGACCCAGCCTCAACCCTTTCTCCCCACACCTCACATCCCAGGGGAAAGTGGTCAGCCTTGCCCAGTGGCCCACCCTGTCCCCGCAGTCATGGTTGCAAACCTCCCCGACCTCTCCGAGTCCCAGTGCTCCCCAGAGGCCCCCAAGCTCGGCGCGACTCCCAGCTGACTCCTGGTGAACAAGAAGACTGTACAAGGAGGCATCCCCAGCATGTTGGGAGGCAGGGTGCCCCCAAAGGCCAGAGCAGTGGTCATCGACATGGGCACAGGCACCTGTAAGATGGGCTTCGCGGGGCAGGCCTGGCCCACCTACACCGTGGCCACCATCGTAGGCTGCCAGCCCCAGAAGCCAGCCCCCACGGGGCAGTTGGTGCTGGAGACTTTCATTGGCGAGGCGGCGCGCGCGCGCCCAGATCTGACGCTGGTGCAGCCGGTGAGGAATGGCATCGTGGTAGACTGGGACGCAGCCGAACTCATCTGGAGCCACCTCCTGAAGCACGACCTCCGTGTCGACCCCCAGGACCACCCGCTGCTGTTCTCCGACCCGCCCTTCAGCCCCGCCACCAACCGCGAGAAGCTGGTGGAGGTGGCCTTCGAGTCCATGTGCTCGCCAGCCATGTACGTGTCTTCTCAGTCTGTGCTGTCCGTCTACGCGCACGGGCGGGTCAGCGGGCTGGTGGTGGACATAGGCCACGGAGTCACCTCCACAGTGCCCGTCTTCCAGGGCTACCACCTGCCCCACGCCACCGAGCGCTTGGACCTGGCAGGCGCCCACCTGACAGCCTTCCTGGCGGAGGTACTGCTGGGTCCCGGTTGGTCACTGGGACTGCAGGACCTGGGCGCGGTGGACGTCATCAAGCACCGCTGTTGCTATGTGGCCCCCGACTTCCAGAAGGAACAGGCCCGGCCGGAGCAGGAGTGCCGGCAGAGCCTGAGGCTGCCCGACGGCCGGATGGTCACGCTGGGTAAGGAGCTATTCCAGTGCCCAGAGCTGCTGTTCAGCCCCCCGCAGAGGCCTGGGCTGTCGCCTGTGGGCGTCCCCACCATGGCCAAACAGAGTCTTAACAAGGTGCCTCCGGAGGTTCGGGGCGACGTGGCCCAAAACGTGCTGCTGTGCGGTGGCTCCTCGCTCTTCGTGGGATTGGAGGGCCGCTTCCGCGCCGATCTGCTGCGCAGTCTGCCCCTTGAGGCGCGCCTGGTGGTGGACGCCCAGCCCACCCGGAACTTATCAGTGTGGACCGGGGGCTCCATCCTAGCCTCGCTGTGTGCCTTCCAGTCCTGCTGGGTCCTGAGGGAACAGTATGAGGAGCAGGGGCCCCAGATTGTGTACCAAAAATGCTACTGAGCAGGGAAGGGGCTTGGGGGTGGGGGCCAGTAAAGCTTCTGCTACCAGGTCGGCTCTGGCTTGCCTTCCCCTCAGGGTCAGTCTGGTCCGCTCCTGGAACGACTCAGACACATGCCCACTGACTGTCAAACCTGTCACCCATGCTCAGCACCCCCAAGGAACTCCCATTCCAAGATCCCCCAAATGCACCTCCAAGACATCCTTAGACTTGGACCCTTTATTTCTCACCGCCCCCCCTCACCGATCTCTTGCTTTTGATATAGTTCCCCAAGATTCCCCGGGGCTCCAGGCTGCCCAATTCACCCCATTGATAAGTCCATCAAGGAGGGCCAAACCCACTTCCACAATCTGTTCCTGTCCAGGAAACTTGCGCCAGAATGCTCCAACGTCTTTCCCAGAATCTGTCCCCTGGCGTTCCAGACCCTAGGTCTACCTTATAATCTGTCCCCTAACCCTAATGCCTGCAAACATATGGCACCCACCCCTAGAATCAACTTGGCCAAAACATCCCTGGTTCTGAGCACCCCAAATTCACCTCCTGGTCAGTTTCCCCTTTCTGATTATCCGAAGCTATGCAACATTTGGATGTTTTGAGCACCCCCAGGATCCCCCTCTTAAATGGCAAACTCCCACATCTACCACAAAGATCCATGTTCTGCTCCTGAAGGGTCTCCTCTGCAATGGCCCCCGAAGGACTCCAGTGCCCAACAGCCCATTCCCCAGGTTTCACCCTCCCGCCAAACACTGCCTTCCCAGTATGACTTGTTCCCCCAGACTCTTCCTTCCGTCCAGAGACCATTCCCCATCTGCACCTTCAAGAACACCATGTTCTGAGACCTCAAAGCCCCAGGTTAGCGCCCACTGCTCTCAGTTCAACCCCTTGCCGTTAAGTCTGCCCCAGAAATACTCCCTCATGGCCCATCTCACAGTGCAGCTCCTGACCCCATTTCTCCACCCCTCCTGAAGGCTCTGGCCTCCAGGATCACCCTGTGGTGACCCCACTAATGCCCTAGGCCATTCCCTGTGTTCTGAACCTCAAAGACCCTCCCCCAGGTTCACCCCATGGTCATCCAGGACACCTCACCCAAGATTTCAGTCTCCCCAGAACCTACCCTGAGGGCAGCCCTTTGGCCCCATCCCTTAGTCAGACAACAGGCAGTGATGGAGGGCTGCCCAACCCACAGTGCCTGGGGCAGATACCCCAGGTAGGGGTACCACCTGGACACTGGCTCCTCCCTCCACCCCCACACAGGTCCCCAGGAACCCATTGCCCTGGGCTGTTGGTCCTCATCTGCTTCCACTCTGCTAGCAGCTGATTCCAAGTTCAATCCGTCTCCCTGAGACCTTGCCCAGCCTATTCCTGTTACCAGACTCAAGGGGTTCATAGCTTGGGATGTTCTATTCTATCGGGAATGAGATGTGGTTGTCCTTAGGTAGTTTTACTATTTATGTGCAGCAAGTAAAGGGCACAGGATTCACATCCAAAGCTCTGTCTCCCTGAAGGGAAGCTTAACCACTGCCTATGTATACCATTTTGTTAATTACATGTTGAGTTCTTCTTGGCAGTTAGCTAAACTTACCTTATTGCGCTCTTGTCAAGCTCATAAGGTTACAGCTGAGTCTGCAAAATGCTGTTACTTTTAACATTTAGCAGGAATAGCATTTAGTAAGAATCGCCCAGACCTTGAGACCCTTGTCCTATCTAACATTCCTGACATTCCACCCCAGGGGCTTTTTCTGGAACCTGTCCTGAGGATGCCATAGAGATCTCTCCCACCCACCGTTTCCCTGTAGGGGCCTGGAGTCCAGCCTTGTAGGAGGCTGGGCATTCTCCCCACAGTGCGCCACCGGCCTCATCCTCAGACACCCCGGAGTCCTGCTGGGGGCAGGACCATCTCCCTCAGCCTGAAGCACAACAAAAAACAGAAACCTCATCCTTCAGCCTGGACACATCTTAGTTTATCAACAAAATAGGCACAAGCTGTCCTCTCCTCCCCACTCCAGGGCGTCATTCATTCCTTCATTCATTCAACCAGTCAGTATTTATTGAGCCTCCCTTGCAGGCTCTTGTTAGTCCTCCCGAGGCTTCCTGTGTGTCTGTGAATCACCTGCCAGCACTGTTCATACTCAGGCATTTGCCAGAGTGGAAACTCATTTATCTGTGGAGCATCAGGCCACCCCTTCCACATCTACTATCAGACAATAGGTGAGGATGAGACCCTACCTACCCCTACCCACCCTGTCCCAGTGTGTCTAGTCCCATTCCTGGCTAGCAGGGTGTCCTCAGCAGGAGGGAGGGCCCCACAGTTAGGCCACGGTCTCCAGATCACAAACATGCAGGATTGGACCCCATGCCTCACCTCCCTACCAACCAGGCAGCTTCAATATGTAGCATCCCTAACAACCCTCAGGAGGTAACAGGTGAGTGAGGGAAAACTTATGCTTCCCACCAGGGGCAGCACCTCCAAGCTCAAGATATTGAGGGCCTTGAAGTTCAAACAACAGTGACTGCAACAAACCAATCATCCCAGATCTCAGGAGAAACCCAGCTCACACCATGGTGCCAGGACACTGCCAGCCACCCACACACAGAAGGGATGAGGGACAGGCTGTCTCCAAAGCTACAGGAAATGAAGAGGATGCAGAAATCCCGCCACCCCTAGGCTGCTGGGTGGACTCTCATTTAGAACAGACTAAAAGTTCCCCAGCTCCAAACCTTGCCTGTGTCATCAATTTCTTCTACAATCCCTTGGACATGTGCCCCTCCCATTTGCACACTCCCAGGGATGGGGAATTTACTTCCTTAAGTCTGTTGTTAGAAGTCACCCCTCAGCCCGGGAGTCATGGGTAACCCTCCACACTCTCTGCCTGCTACTCCTCCATCCAGAGCACAGAAGGCACGAGATTCAGATCTCCTCTGTGCCCACACACACCCCTGAAAAATACTACAACAATCCATGAAAATTAACAAAGAATACAAGCCTTGAGCTTGCAAAGAAAGACAAAGAGTGCTTATTCACAGGAGAAGATTCTCAATCTCATAAGGGAAACCAGCATTGGAACTATACTGTGAAATTGAACATGACCTCCAGTCAAGACAGAAGCATAGGTAGACACACTTCACCTCCTTGCTTAACCACAGAAAGAATTACAACTAGACCTCAAAACAAATAACACCCAGAACCGCAAGAGAATAGGGTTGTATGGAAGTCCGAAAACCAAGGATTTAAAGCCACATTATCCAGATGGGTAGGAAGGGTAGAGAGGCATGGAGATGTGGTGAGCCACAGAGAGGCAGTGGTGGCGGAATGGGCAGTCTCACATCCACCTGCAGTGGATAAAAATCAGGAGGGATACCTTGGGAGTGAGCGATCCCAGCCCCAGGCCAGACTGCATAGCCCAGGGTTCCACCACCAGGAAGATAAGTCCCCATAACTTCTGGCTATAAAAATCAGTGGGGGTTGGGGCAGTGGAAAAAACTGCTGGATTTTCAGGAGTCTCCACTTAAAGGGCCCACACAGACTTAGAACATATGCAGACCCACCTTCTCTGGGATTCAGCACCAGGGCAATAGCTGGAAAGGTACCAGTCACATACAGGAAGTGAGTGAAGTGACTGGAAACAGAGCAAGTTCCAGGCAAACCTCCAGAAGCGAGGCAGCAGCACTGTCCCCTCTCGGCACCCTCCCCCAGCACAGAGACACATGGCAGTGAAGTGGGTTGCCTTGCCCTGGAGATTACCTAAGCCTCTGCCCCACACAATTTATAGGTCCCTTTTCTACAACAAGCCACGCTACTAAGACAAGGAGTCAAAGCAGCTCTACCTAGTACACAGAAACAAACACAGGGAGGCTGCCAAATTGAGGGGACAAAGAAATACGGCCCAAATGAAAGAACAGAACAAAACCGCAGAAAAAGAGCTAAACGAAACAGAAATAACCAACCTATGAGATGCAGAGTTCAAAACACTGGTGATCAGAATACTCAAAGAACTCACTGAGTATAGCAATAACATATAAGAGACAGGAAGAAATGAAGGTTACACTAAGTGAAATAAAGAAAAATCTACATGGAACCAACAGTGGAGGGGAGGAAGCCGGGATTCCAATCAACAATTTGGAAAATCAGGAAGAAATAAGCATCCAACCAGAACAAGAAGAAAAAAGAATTCAAGAAAAAAAAAGGATAGTGTAAAGAGATTCTGGGACATCTCCAAACGTACCAACTTCCAAGTCATAGGGGTGCCAGAAGGAGAAGAAGAAGGGCAAGAAATTGAAAACTTATTTGAAAAAGTAATGAAAGGAAACTTCCCTAATTTGGTGAAGGAAATAGACATACAAGTCCAGGAAGCCCAGAGAGTCCCAAACAAGTTAGACCCAAAGAGGATCACACACCAAGACACACCATAATTAAAATGCCAAAGGTTAAAGATAAAGAGAGAATCTTAAAAGCAGCAGAAGAAAAGCAGAGAGTTACCTACAAAGGAGTGCCCATCAGACTATTGGCTGATAACTTGTAGGTACAAAACAGACAGGGGGATGTCAAGAATCATATAGGAAATGGAGAAGCCAAAGAATTTATATGCATGACCCATGGACATGAACTAAGTGGGAGGGATTGCTGAAAGGAAGGGGGGTACCAGGAAGAGGGGGGACCAAGGAGGAAAAATTGGGACAACTCTAATAGCGTAATCAATATAAATACACATTTTAAAAAGGAAAAAGTTACACTATAATAAAGCCGGTTATAATCTAAAAAATGCAAAGCTATATGTGCTACATGTGAACCCCCACGTTGGTGAGGACCCAAAGGCTTGCTAACGGCACGTGGGTGAAGCTGTGGCCTTGACGAGGAAGAAGGAAACTGGTACGGATCCAACGCAGGACAAGTGGCAACGTCTACTTAAATGACAAATGCACACACACCTTCCGACCTACATCACACTTCCCGGAATTTCTTCTCCAGACACAATCGCTCGTGTGCGAAGTGATGTAAACGCACTTGTCCGGTGTGCGCTGCCGAGCACCGCACGCTCCATGCGTCCAGCCCATGTGCCCATCCACTGGAATGGGTGAAGTGGGTCTCTACAGACACGGAGAAATATCACAACACTGTAAAAGAAACCTGCAAGCCGTGTTCACTGACGGAGTGATCACCAAGACATTTTTCAAGAGAAAAAATGAAGTTTCAGATGCTATGTTATCATTTATGCAAAAACAGGAACAAATAGGTATGCAGATATTTTCTTGAAAATGCCTAGAATATCTCTGGGAGATCTCACAGGAAACCTGAATAGTGGTTGCTTCTAGAGCAGTTCTGCAAGACCTTTTCATTATGACACCCCATGAGCAATTGTTCTGAGACTTTCTTTGAATGGCCTGCCCATGCACAGTTCATACCACAGACCCGCTGTGCACCTGTCTACACCCTCTGTGTGTGTCTGCACTTCCCACGTAGACACGGAGCCCCCGAACCAGCTTCCACCCCCTTGGGAGTGGTAGCACCTCCACTGAGGACGGCTGCTCTTGGGGGGCATCAGT
>VMDR010020848.1:0-17248 GCA_007922815.1 Macrotus californicus | reverse complement strand
AACAAAATGATACAACAAAACCCCTGGAGACAATGTCACTTATGGTTGTTATGTAAAGAAAAAGATCCTCCCATAATAGTGAATAGTAGAAAATATTCAGCAACATATTAAATGAGTAATGTATTACAGAAAAGTGATGGTGATTATCATTATCATAATCCTAAAGTTCTAAACATCTCTGGATCTAGGAAAGAATAGTTCTACTCCATAACACCATGTTTATTGTGAATGCACATTGATGGTGGGATCAACCTGTGGTCACTCTACTGTGGTCAAATCTCGGTGAGAGAAGGAGCTGCTGCATAATTATTGTATCTGTTTTCACCCTTATGTTAACAAAAGCTTTGGATGGGGATACCCTGTTGTGGAATAGGTAAGAGCATTTGCTCAGGAGTCAGAGACTACCTGGGGTCAAAGCCTGGCTCCATCACCATTATCTGGACAATCTCAGGAGTATGTTTAAAATATACCTTCTACCCAATCTCCTGATACCTGTGTTTTATCCATTCTATGAGAATTATATTTTTGGTAACTCTGGGCAACTTTTTCTTATCCAGTGTTCATACTAAATTGATGCTTAAAAGATAAGAGCTGCATGTTAGCTTGAGAAGAGAGAGTATAGGTATTTTTCAACAAAATAAAAGATAAAATTCATCAACTCTTCCACTTCTTGCTTCCTCTCCTTTTACCTTTCTCATTTCCTCTTGTTTCTCTCTCTGTCTCTTTCTTTCTCTTTCTTACATACACATACACACACACATGCACACACTAGCCTAGGTGATACACGAGGTCTGTCCAAAAGGTATCCAGCCATGTAATATGAAAAATAGAGCATTTATTAAAGAAGATACAAGAAACATCGTACAAAGGACAATGACGCATCAGTCCCCTTCAAAGTAGGCCCCTTGGGACCTCACACACTTCTCCCAATCTCCATCAGCTGTCCCATCTTATTTTCCTGAGTCTCATCAATGGTCTGAAATCTCTTCCCTTTCAAAGGTGATTTTAGTTTTGGGAAAAGCCAGAAGTTGCAGGGCACCAAAGCTGGCTGTAGGGGGCCTGAGTCACCTGAGTGATTTGATGTTTCGCAAAAAAATCTCTGCACAAGACATGATGAATGAGTAGGCACATTGTCATGTCAAAGCTGCCAATCACCAGTTGCCCATAGCAGTGGCCTTTTGAATCATCCAAACAGTTTCCGTGGAAGAATGTTCAAGTTTAACAAAAAATTTGATGCAGATTTGTTGCTCTACTCACTCAGTCATTTTCAACATGACAGATGGACTAGTGCAGTGAAATCATCATTGTTCATGCATGTGCATTCCAGTCCACTCTCCTTGGTTTCCAGGTTACATCAATGTCACACAAACCTTTCTCGTTATATTAACAACGGCTGGACTTTTTCAGACAGATCTTGGATATGTGTCATTTTGCAAGGTGTCTTGCTGGAATAAAAATTATTTCTAGAAATAAAGTAAGCCATATTCAATGCCTAGACTCAATAGGATCTCAGTTTGGTGTAAACTCAGCATGCATCTGAATTAGCAATCTTGCTAGTCATTTCTAAAAGTATTTAAGTTAAGACCCTGAGTTCCCTCCATAGAAGTCAGACAGCCTTGGGGCTGTGCAAATGTAGAAGTGGCAGGATGAGAATCTCATACAAGGAAATTTGTAAAACATCTTATTAGAGCTCCAGGTATAAACATATCAAATGTTCTCCCAGATGTGGCATTCCTATGAGCCTTCACTTGTGTGTTGAGCTAAAATTACATTCACGGGTTCAATTATTTAAATAAATTATATAGTAGTTAAAGATTAGATATATTCAAAGAGCACACTGATAAATATTAAAAATAAAAATCTTTTTATTGGAAAAAATATTGAAATGCTAAAGAAATGAATCAAATAAGCAAATGAAACATTTAAAATGTTTATTCAAGGCAAAAGTGTTGTTTGTGCCAATAATAACAATGCCCAACATTTATTTAAACACATTATGCAGATTATCTAATTTGATCTTTATAAAATGTCTGTGTTGGGGTAAATCATCTTACAGCCATGATTTGCAGGTATGGAAACAGACTGAGAAGTCGCCCAGCTAGAAAATGATGGGTCTGTGTATACTTATTCCATATGGAACTTGTGAACTCAGGTTTAGATTGCTGAGTTGGGGGAGATGCCCATACCATCTACATCCAACATTTAGTCTGTTGATCTTAAGCTTCCTCATCTTTTTCAAATCACCCCTTAGTGTATCTACATATGTGCTCATTTATCATATATGCTCCTCCTTCTCCACTTCTGTCTTTAAACCTAAACCTTGAACATGGATTCTTGATCTATCTCCTCTTCTTGACCTTTCTCTGTAACCTTTCTTCTACCTTTGTCTTCACTGTCTTCCTCTCCAAGGACTCTTTTCCTTAAATTATAAAAGTAAAAGGCACTGCTGTCATTGGGGGAAATAGTCTTCTCTCTCTAGTGATTATTCAATCTCTTGCACTCTATTTGCAGCCATATTTCAGAAATAATAGCCTAAATTAATTTTCTCTTACTCACTACCCACTCATTCTCAACCCTTACATCTGCTCCAGCCTTCACAGGCCCTCTAAAGTTGCTCTTACTAAAATCTAATATTACTTTCTATCTGTTTGCATAGTTCAGTAGACTTCAGGACTTATTTCACTGGACACTAAGATATTTGACATCTGTGCCAGCTACTTCTTTCTTGATATCCTCTCATCTCTTGACTTCAATGATGCCTCTTTCTTTCCTTCTCTTTCTCTTTAGCTGGCTGTTCTTCTAAAATGTTGGAGCCTGTAGGGTTCTATTCTTGAACTTCTCTTCCCACTCAATGTGGTCTCCACGGACAATCTCTTTCTTAATGCAGTTCCTTGTCTGTATTTTAACAGTATCTGGCCTCACCACCACAATGTTGCAAGAACTACGCAAAGAACACAGTCCACACTAAAATTATTGTCTCCCCACCCCAAATTCTCAGGCATTCCGATGGTTTAACTATATCACAATCACATAGTTGAAGTCAAGAACTGAAGTCAACCTTGATTCTCCTTCACTCCCTAGTTCTTCCTGGTCATGAAATTTTTGTTAAACTCAATTTCTAGCTGTATTTAAAATTCATATGCACCTTTCTGTCCTCATTGCCCCATTTTACTTCAAGGCTATTCACCTGACTACTGCTACAGCCTATACTTTATTTTCCTGAACTGCGTCACTCTTCTTAGATCAACTTTGCATGTTATCTCCATGGTAATACTTCTTTTTTTCACTTTTTAAAATTAAATTTACTGGGGGGTGACATTGGTTCATAAGATTATGTAGGTTTCAGGCGTACAATCTTATGATACATCATTTGTATAGTGCAGTGTACCCATCACTTAAGTCAAATCTGTCATCACCACATATTTGACCCCCATTCACCTTTTACTACCTGTTCCCCCCCTTCTCTCATGCAACCACCGTACAGTTGTGTGTCTCTAAGTTTTTGTTTGTTTTTCTGGTGTGTTCATTTGTTGCTCTCAGTTTTATAGCCCACATATGGGTGAAATCATATGGTTCTTGACTTTTTCTGTCTGACTTATTTCGCTTCCCATGATATTCTCAAGATCCACCCATGTTGTTGCAAATGGCAGTAGTATTTTTATCTTTTCTATGGCTAAATAGTATTCCATTGTATATATGTACCACATCTTCTTCATCAAGTTATCTATCAAAGAGCATTTAGGTTTTTTCCATGTCTTGGCCACTGTGAGTAATGCTGCAATGAACATAAGGGTGCATATATCTTTGTGAATAAATGTTTTCAAAATCTTCAGGTATATACCAAAAGAGGGGTTTCTGAGTTATATAGTAAGTCTGTTGTTAATATTTTTTACTTAAGTAATTTTTTTAATTATAGTTAGCATACAATATTATTTCAATTTTAGGTATACAACCTACCACTTAGATATTATATAACTTACTAAATGATTGCTCTGATAAATCTAGTACCCATTAGACACCACACATAGTTATTACAACAGTATTGACTCTATTCCCTATGCTGTACTTTACATCCCTGTGACTATTCTGTAACTACCAATGTGTACTTCTTAATCCCCTCACCTTTTTCACCCATCCTCCCAGCTGCTCTCCCATCTGGTAACTATCAAAATATTCTCTGTCTGTGAATCTGTTCTTATTCTTTTATTTTGTGTTTCAGATCCATTTTGCCTGGTGTAAGTATCATTACCCCAGCATTTTTTGTTTGTTTCCATTTTCTTGAAATATCTCTTCCCTCCTTTTACTTTCAGTCTTTGCGTGTCTTTCAATCTGAAGTCTTTTGTAGACAGCTTATGTGAGGGTCTTTTTTAAAAATATATTTTATTTATTTATTTTTAGGGAAAAAGGGCAGGAGAGAAACATCAATGTGTGGTTGCCTCTCGCATGCCCCCTACTGGGGACCTGGCCTGCAACCCCAGCATGTGCCCTGACTGGGAATCGATCCACTGACCCTTTGGTTCACAGGCCAGCACTCAATCCACTGAGCCACACCAGCCAAGGTGAGGGTCTTATTTTGTTATCCATTTAAGTGTCTATATGTCTTTTGATTCAAATATTTTATCTATTTGTTTTTTAAATAATTGTTGATAGATATGTATTTGTTGCTATTTTATTATTCATATTTTTTATCTTCTTCTTAAGAAGTGCCATTAACATTTCTTGTAATACTGCTTTGGTGGTGATAAACTCCTTTAGCTTTTTCTTGTCTGGGAAGCTCTTTATCTGTCCTTCAGGTCTAACTGATAGCATTTCTGGGTAGAATAATCTTGGTTGTAGGTTCTTGCTTTACAATACTTTGAATATTTTGTGCCAATCCCTTCTGGCCTTCAAAGTTTCCATTGAGAAATCAGCTGACAGTCTTATGGAAGCTCCCTTGTAGATAACTAACTACTTTTCTCTTGCTGTTCTTAAGATTCTCTCTTTGTGTTTAACCTTTGGCTTTTTAATTATGACAGTTCTTGGTGTGGACCTTTTGAGGTTCATCTTGTTTGGGATTCTGTTTTTCCTGGACTTGTATGTGTAATTTCTTCATCAGGTTAGGAGTGTTTTTCATCATTATTTTTTTTCACATTGATTTTAAATTTCTTACTCACTCTCTTCTCCTTCCCTCACTCACCCCTATGATGTGAATGTTGGTATGTTTGAATTCATCCCAGAGGCTCCTTATACTGTGCTCATTTTTTTGGATTTTTATTGTTGTTGTTGTTGTTCTGATTGGGTGTTTTCTGCTTTCTTATCTTCCAAATCTCTGATTTGATTCTTGGCTTCATCTACTCTATCACTGATTCTCTAATGTATTCTTTGTTCAGTTAGTGTATTCTTCATTTCTGACTGATTCTTTTTCATGTTTTCCATCTCCTTTTTTATTTCTCCCACCTCTTTGTTGAAGTTCTCACTCAGTTCATCTCCTCTTCCCCTAAGATTATTGTGCATCCTTATAACCAGTGTTTTGAACTCTTCATCTAGTAGATTGCTCATCTCCATTTTGTTTGGGGTTTTTTCTGGAGTGTTGTTCTTTTCTTTGATTTGGGGCATGTTTCTTTGTCTCCTCACTTTGGCTGCCTTCTTGTGTTTGCTTCTATGTATTAGGGAGAGCTGCTACATCTTCCAGACATGGTAGAGTGGCCGTATGTAGTGGGTATTCTATAGGGTCCAGTGGCACAACCTCCCCTATCACCAAGCTTGGTGCTCCAGAGGCAGCCCTGTGTGGGCTCTGTGCGCTCTCCTGTTGTACTTAAGCCTTGGTTGCTGTTGGTACCTTAATGGAAGGGACTGACCCCCAGGACAATTGGCTTTGAGGACTGGCTGCCACCACCATGGAAGATCAGCTGTGCAGAGGCCAACCCCATGGAGCAGGACTTACTCTAGCAGGGTTCTGGTGCCTGATATGTCTGTCCCTTAAGTGTATTCCTGTGGGGGAGGGTGGGTGGTGCTTGGATGTGGTTTGAAGCTGTCCACTGGGTGCACTGGCTCTACGGCATTCCAGGAGGTGAAGGCCATAATCAGCCACCACCTGTGCCCTGCAAGGTCAGTTGCAACCTGTGTCCTGCATGGGGCCACCTGACATAAGCTACAAAGTGATATGCAGATGTTTGCTAGTTATGCTGAGCCTGGAGGTACACAGAAGAGGTCAAGCTGCAAACCAAGACCGGCTGCCTCTAGTGCTGGGCTAGGGGGCTTCTTAGCAAGAAGTAGGCAACACACCAAGGCTAAATGCTGCTTCTTTGAGAGATTTTATAAAAGTGCAAAGCATGAGTCAGACAGGACATTTCTATGGAAAAACCACTGGAAACAGCTTGGGTTTGGCCCACAATTTGGGTGGAGTCCGGTTTCAGGGAATCACTAGGGCAGGGAAAACTGTATTAGCCAAGTTGATGGAGACTCAGATACAGTGCCCACCTGTTGACTCTGTCAGGGAAAGGCCCAGAAAAGGAACAATGGCCTTTGCCAGGACTTTGAGAGAAAACTGGCCCTCCAGCACTTGCCCCGATGCCATATCACTCAGTTCCTCCTTGTATGTTCCTGCTGCCCCAGCACTGGGGCTCAGAGAGAGAGTCCAGTGAGTCTGTGCCTGGACTCTTTAAGAGGACTATCTGGGACTTCAGTCGCCTTCCACCTCACTCAGCCACAATCCAAGCTGGATTGTATAGCTATAAGCTATAGGGACTTCCCTTCCTAGCACTGGAACACTGGGCCTGGGGGGAGAGGCCTGGTGTGGAGCTGGTCCCCCTTTGCCCTCAGGGGGACCTCTGTATCCAAGATAACACCCCCCTTTTTATCCACCACAGGTCAGTATGGGACCACTTCCTTCTGAGTCTCTGCCCTTCCAACCAGTCTTAATGTGGTTTATTTTTTATATTCTTAATTGTAGGGCTACGATCATCCAGATTTCAGGCAGTTCTGAGCAATGGTTATTCTGTAGTTTAGTTGTAATTTTGATGTAGTGTGGAACAATTTGAGTACTGAGTTTACCTATACCACTATCTTGACCAGAACCCTCCAGAGTGATATTCCTAAAACACAAATCTGATTGTGTGTGGTAGACTGAATAATTCCCTCCCTCCAAGGATGCCTATATCCTAATCCCTGAAACCTGTGCATATGTTACTTTACAAGGAAAAGGAACTTTGCAGATCTGAGTTCCGAAGGATCTTGATGTGGGGAAATTTCCCTGTGTTCCTGTATGGGTCCAAAGTAATCACAAGGGTTCCTTATAAGAAAGAGGTAAAAAGGTCAAAGTGTGTTCTAGGAGATGTACTTATAGAAATAAGAGGTTGCAGTGATGTAAAGAAGTAGACATGAACTAAGAAATGCAGGTGGACTCTAGAAACTGAAAACAGCAAAGAAACAGATTCCTCCCTAGAACCTCCAGAAGAGGAGCAGCCCTGCTGGCACCTTGGTGTTAACCCAGTGAAGCTGATTTTGGACCTCTGATCTCCATCACTGTGGGACAACAAATATGGGTTGTCTCAAACCATCAGGTGTGCGGTAAATGTTTACAGCAGCCGTAGGAAACTAGTACATTCATGACACTCTTTTTACAGAATTGTCTGAGGGAGTCTTGTTGCCTACTAGATAAGTTCCAGACTTCTTATACTGTATTCAAGAACTTTCAGAGTCAACCACTGGAGATAATTTTAGCCTCTCTTTGTTTCTGTCCTCTGAGTACCCTCTATTTATACAAAATAAGTTTCCTTTTAAAAATGACTCACATGGTGTGAAAAAAAATTCTGTGCCACTTACATGTATAAAAAAATTGGGGGGATATGTAATTTAGACATCAAAATATTAGAAATTACTTGATATGAATAATGAACAGCTTTTGTGAACAGCCAAGATGTATTTCCACTACAGCCACATGACAAAGGAAATATTTTGCCATTCTCGAAATTATTTTATTTTAACAATCCTTGGACTCATACATGTTGTCCCCTTTAATTAACGTCTCTTTCCCCTTTTCTACCTGGTGAACTCATTCATATTTATTCTACAAAATTCAGTTGAATCATCACCTGCACTGTGCATCTTCATTGACATTCCCTAGCAGTCAGTCATTTTCTCAGTGCTCCTGTAGCTCTCTGATTATACATTTAATATGATATTTTACTCTACCTTGCTGAGTGCTAACACTGTAATAATCTATTTATGAATCTTTCTTTCCCATTAAGATTGTTTGCTTCTGTGGCAGTCTTCAAAGATGGCCCTCAATGAGCCATATCTTTAAAAAAAAATTTATAAGACTTTGTTTGAACCAAACATGGCAAAAAGCAAGATCTCAAATGCTGCCTGCAACACATCTTCTGGTGTTCTTGACTTTGCCTACACATCTCTCACATTCAACCTTGGTGGTTAAGAGCTATAGCCAGCTCATAGCAGTTCTTGAGAGCCAATTTTGCACATCTCTTCCCAATTCTGTGTTCAATGATGTCATATTGGTAGCTTAAAGTTACTATTTACACTAGGAAAACTAGCACAAGAAAAATATTAGTGGGAATTTTTGTTTGTTTGGAGAGCTGTTCTTCCAATGCCCTTCTGCTTTGGATTTATAGTAGCAAAAAGAATACAGTGGAAATGATGCTGTGTTGACTCTGGGCTTAGCTTCTAAGGGGGTTAACAGCCTCCACTTCCTCCCTCTTGAAAGCTGATTTTGCCACAGTTACATAACAGACAGACACAGAAGAGGTCCATATGGAGAGGAAGAAGCCTTGGGCATTATATGGGAAAGCAGAAAAGCACCCAGCATCACAAACAAGCCTTCATCACAAACAAGCCTTCAGGTGACTCCAGCCACAGCCACCATTTCACTGCAGTCACATAAGAGACATCAACAAAGACCAGCAGAACAACCAAGTCACCTGTAGAATTATGAAAAATAATAAATAGTTGCTATCGCTTTAAACAACAAAATTTAGGATTTCTTTTAACTTTACTGATTTGTTTTTTTATTTATTCTTTACTGAAATTTTTTACACTACTTTTTAGTCCCCTTATACCACCCTCCCCCCAAAAATCACTAGTCACCACACCATTGTCCACATCCATGAGTCCTTTTTCCTTTTTTTTTTTTACCCCCAGGGGCATCTTGGCACCAACTAAATTTAATATAACTTTTCAACTGAATTTTTCTCTTGTTATTATGCTTTTACCCTTGGCTCCAATCTTTTGGAGCCCACATCATTTCCTTTTTTGCTCAATCCCTCCACTCCCTCATCTGCCCCTGCCCACTAGCTGTCATCTGCTCTCCATCTATAAGTCCGTCCCCATTTTCCTTGTTAGTTTAGTTTGTTCATTAGATTCCACATATGAGTGAAATCATACGGTATTTGTCTTTCTCTGACTGGCTTATTTCACTTAGCATAATGTTCTCCAGGTCCATCCATACTGTCGCAAAGGGTAAAATTATCTTCCTTTTTTTGGTGGAGTAATATTCCATTGTGTAAAGTAGTAAAGCAGTAAGTAGTATTCCCAAAGTTTTTTTATCCACTCACCTACTGATGGACACTTGGGTTGCTTCCATATCTTGGTAATTGTAAATAATGCTGCAATAAAAATAGGGGTGCTTATGTTCTTTCAGATTAGTGTTTTGGGTTCCTTTGGATAAATTCCCACAAATAGGATTGCTGGGTCAAAAGGCAGATCCATTTTTAATTTTTGAGGTATCTCTATACTGCTTTCCACAGTGGCTGCACCAGTTTGCATTCCCACCAACAGTGCAAAAGGTTCCCCTTCTCCACATCCTCGCCACCACTTATTTGCTGATTTATTGAAGATAGCATTTCTGACAGGTGTGAGATGATTTCTCATTGTGGTTTTAATTTTCACTTCTCTGATGATTAGTGACATTGAGTATCTTTACATATGTCTATTGGCCATCTTTATGTCCTCTTTGGAGAAGTGTCTATTCAGGTATTTTTGCCATTTTTTTAAATTGGGTTGTTTGTTTTGTTGGTGTTGAGTTTTGTAACTTTTTAATAAATTTTGTATATTAACCCCTTATCAGATGTATCAGCAAATATGTTCTCTCATTCTGTGGGCTGTTATTTTACTTTGTTGATGATTTTCTTTGCTGCGTAAAACTTTTTAGGTTGATGTAGTCCCATTTGTTTATTTTTTCTTTTGTATCCCTTGCCTGGGGAGATACATCTGGTAAAATGTTGCTATGGGCAATGTCTGAGATTTTGCTGCTTATGTTTCTTTCTGTGATTTTTATGGTTTTGTGTCTAACATTGAAGTCTTCAATCCATTTTGAATTTATTCTTGTGTGTGGTATAAGAAAGTGGCCTCATTTCATTTTTCTGCATGTATCTGTCCAATTTTCCTAACACCATTTATTGAATAAACTACCTTTAGCCTGTTGTATGTGCTTGCTTTCTGTCAAGTATTAATTGACCATAAAGGTGTGGGTTTATTTCTAAGCTCTCTATTCTGTTCCATTGATCTATATGTCTGCTTTTATGCCAGTACCATGTGAATAAAGATAATTCCTTTCTAATTTGGATGTATTTTATTTCTTCTTCTTGTCTGATTGCTGTGGCTAGAACTTCCAGTGCTATGTTGAAAAAGAGAAGTAAAAATGGACAACCCTGTCTTGCTCCTGATCTTAAGAGGAATGCTCAAAATTTTTGCCCTTTGAGTATAATGCAGGCAGTGGGTTTGTCATATGTGACCTTTATTATGTTTAGGTGTGTTCCTCTAATACCACTTTGCTGTGATTTTTTATCATAAATCGGTGCTGGATTTTATCAAATGCCTTTCTGCATCTGTTGATATGATCATGTGGTTTTTAACCTTCATTTTTTTTATGTGGCAAATCACATTTATTGATTTGAGAATGTTGTACCAACCTTGCATTCCCAGAATAAATCCCAGTTGGTCATGGTGTATGATCTTTCTGATGCACTGCTCTATTCAGTTTGCTAATATTTTGTTGAGGATTTTAGCATCTAGGTTCATCAGAGATACTGGTCTTCAGTTTTCTTTCTTTGTAGTGTCTTTATCTGATTTTGGTATTAGGATAATTCTGGCCTTGTAAAATGAGTGTGGAATCCCTTCTGCCTCTTGAATTTTATGAAATAGTTTGAGAAGGAGAGGTGTTATTTCTCAGGACATCTGGTAAAATTCACCTGTGAAGCCATCTGGTCCAGGGCTTTTGTTTGTTGGGATTTTTTATTATTGCTTCAATTTCACTAGATGTAATCTGTCTATTCATATTCTCTGATTCTTCCTGATTTAGTTTTGGAAGATTGTATGTTTCTAGGAATTTATTCATTTTGTCCAGGTTGTCCAGTTTGTTGGCATATAGTTGTTCATAATATTTTCTTACAAATTTTGTATTTCTTTGGTGTCAGTTGTTATTTCTCCTTTTTCATTTTTTATTTATCTGAGTCCATTTTTTTGTTTTGATGAATCTAGTTAAAAATTTGTCAATCTTGATCATCTTTTTAAAGAACCAGCTCTTGGATCATTGATCTTTTGTATTTTTTAGACTCTATTTCATTTATTTCTGCTGTGATCTTTATTATCTCCTTCCTTCTACTCACTTTGGGCTTTGTTGGTTGTTCTTTTTCAAGTTCCTTTAAGTTTGAAATTATATTGTTTATTTGAGCTTTTTCTTTTGGGGTGAGAGGTCGGGATAGGCCTGTAATGCTATGACTTTCCCTCTTAGGACTGCTTCCCTTGTGTCCCACAGATTTTGGATTGTTGTGTCCTCATCTGCATGTGTTTCAAGGTATCTTTTGATTTCTTCCTTGACCTCATTGCTGACCCATTCATTCTTTAATAACATGTTATTTAGCTTCCATGTCTTTGCATGTTTTTCAGTGTTCTTCTTGTGATTGATTTCTAGTTTCATAGCATTGTGGTCAGAGAAGATGCTTGATATGATTTCAATCTTCTTAAAGTTATTTACACCTATTTGCTGTCCTAACATGTGGTCTATCCTAGAAAACATTCCATGTGCACTTGAAAAGTATGCATATTCTACTACTATGGGGTGAAATGCTCTGAAGATAGCAATTAAATCCATTTGACCTAGTGTGCAGTTTAAGGTGCTGTCTCCTTGTTGATTTTCTGCCTGGAAGATCTATCCACTGATATCAGTGCTGTGTTAAAATCCCCAATTATGACTGTATTTCTGTCCATCTTCCCCTTTATGTCCATGAAGTTTTGCTTTACATATTTAGGTGCTCCTGTATTGGGTGTGTAAATGTTTTCTAAGGTTATATCCACTTATTGGATTGTTCCCTTTATCATTATTTTGTGTCCTTCTTTGTCTCTTACTATAGCCTTGGTTTTAAAGTCTATTTTGTCAGATATAAGTACTGCTACCCCAGCTTTTTTTCCCTTTCCATTTGCATGAAATATCTTTTTCCACCCTATTATAATTAGTCTTTGTGTATCTTTCAATCTGAGATGAGTCTCTTGTAGGCAGAATATATATGGGTCTTGTTTTCTTATCCATTCAGCTACTCTCTGTCTTTTGGCTGGAGAATTTAAGCCATTTACATTTAAGGTGATTATTGATAGATATATATGTAATGCCATTTTATTTTTAGACTGTTTTCCTCTGGTTTATCTATATTTTTATTTTTTTACACTCTCTTTCTCTTCTTTTTATTAAATTAAAGCAAGCCCTTTAACATGTTGCAGTACTGGTTTGGTGTTATCAAACTCCTCTTGCTTTTTGTTGTCTGGGAAGCTCCTTATTTCTCCTTCAATTTTAAATGATAGCACTGCTGGGTAAAGTAGTCTTGGTTGTAGGTCTTTACTTTTCATCACCTTGAATATTTCACATCACTCCCTCTGGCCTGAAATGTTTCTGTTGAGTAATCAAATGCCTGTCTAATTGGTGCTCCCTTATAAGTAACTACCTGCTTTTCTCTTGCACCTTTAGGATTCTCTCCTTGTCTTTAAACTTTGTCATTTTAGTTATGATGTGTCTTAGTGTAGGCCTCTCTGGGTCCAACTTCTTTGGGACTCTCCGAGCCTCTTGGACTTGTGTGTCTTTTTTCTTCACCAGCTAGGAAAGTTTTGGTCATCATTTCTTCAAATGGGTTCTCAGTCTCTTGCTCATTCTCTTCTCCTGATATGGCCATGATGCAAATGTCGTTATGCTTCATGTAGTCCAAAATGTTTCTTAAGCTCTCCTCATTTCTTAAATTCTTTTTCCTTTTTGTTGCTCTGCCTGGGTGTTTTTTCCTACCTTGTCTTCCAAATCACTGATGCAATCCTCTGCTTCATCTAAACTACTGTTTATTCCTTCCAGTATATTATTTATTTCAGATATTGCATTCTTTATTTCTGACTGACTGCTCCTTTTTTATGATTTCTATGTATTTTTTCATGTTTCTGAGTATCCTTATAATCATGACTCTAAACTCTCAATCTGAAAAATTGCTTGCCTCCATTTCACCTAGCTCTTCTTCTGTAGAATTCTCCTGTTCTTTCATTTGGGATCTGTTTCTTTTTCTTCCCATTTTGGCTGCTTCTTTGTATTTTCCTCCTTAGTCATTAAACTAATCAGCCATTTAAGCTGAACAGTTGTTAAACTAATTAGCCTGCAATCAGCAGCTGGGCTTAAGCACCACAGAGTAGGGCAGAGTAATTCCTGGGGGCAGAACTCTTGTTTCCTTTCAGGCTGATGCCCCTTGGAGAAGAGTCTCTGCCTAAGAGTAATGGCTTCTTCAGTATGGGGAATGACTCAGCACAGGGTGACTCAACCAGGTGGTTGTTCCTTCAGTTCTCTCCCCAGATCCACCAACCCCACTCTCCTCAAGCATCTCTAGTCCACTCTGCCCTTCATTGCTGGAGTCCAAAGTAAGTGGATGCAAATGAAATTTTGTGCATTGACCATTTAAGAGGCTCTCTGTGTCTCCAACCATCTCTCATTGGCAGACAAAAACTCTGCTGCTTTTCACAGCTGGATGTTTTCTGGCTTCCTTCCCAGCTCTGGTGCTGGGGAGCCAAGCTTGGGGTTTAGACCCCCACTTCTCAGGGGAAACTCCCCCAGGCACTGAAATATCCCTCTGGATCTTCAGCTGCCACCCGTGGAAGCCCAGCCAGCTGTCTCACGTCTCCACATTTCCTGCCAGTCACATTGTGGTAAAGTGGTTTCTTCTCTTTGTCCATGGTTATAAGGCTTTTCTCCAGCTAGTGTTCAGTTGGCTATTTAAGATGATTTATCTACAATTTAGTTGTAATTCCAGATTGGTCCTGGGAGGGGGGTTAGTGTAGCTTCCACTTACTCCTCCGCCATCTTGGATCTCCAGGATTGTCTTTTTTAGAAAATTTTAAATTAACCTAAACAATTTCCCATGTCAAGATCTATATTTAATTCACCTATATATTCACAATATATGGATAGGTACCCAATAAATACATCCTGGTTAGAATGGATATTGTGTTTTTTTCCAGTACTTTCTTAAAGCAAAACCTACCCATCTATTCCTTATGATGAAAAAATATACCCCTTCATAATAATATAAAACTGTATGGCAATAGAGAAAGAATTATTTGCTAACAAAGATAGATACTTACTAGACAATAACCTTTGTTCCCTTTTAAAATTTATTATCCATACTCCATTCAAATAACCTTTCAAAATTGGCTAACATGTCCACCTTCTCCTCCCCCAGTAAGCATCAAATGCTTCTATTCTCGTATCTGACTTCCTTAAGGGTCTCCTTCCCATGTTCACATCAAAGCAAGATTCCTGGGCAGAGCAGACATCTGAGATGTACTAAGGAAAGCCTGTGATTTTGATCTCAAGAAAATTAGATGTGGTTGTAGTCTAGTTTCTGACGCTATGCAATCCTTGGTAAGTGACAAAATCTTACTTTGATTTGGAACCTATATCTTTTTCCACAACAAAATCCATTTCTCTTTTATGTATATATGACTTGGTTATTTCTTAAAATTTCTGCTTCTTCCCTTTGTTCCTGTCTCTTATTTTTCATGCCTACCTATGTTTTCACTTTTGTTTTATTTTTAAAAGATTTTATTTATTTATTTTTAGAAAGAGGGGAAGGGAGGGAAAAAGAGAGAGTGAGAAGCATCACTGCAAGTGAGAAACATTGATTGGTTGCCTCCCATATGCACCCTGACCGGGAATGAAACCAGTGACACCCAACCAACTGAGCCACACTGGTCAGGGCTATGTTTCCTCTTTTACATGCTCTGCTCCTATCCCTATAACTTACTTACTATAAGTTAGCCATTTTTGCGAAATGCATTACACATTATCTCATGTAATCATCCTACTAAACTCATAAGCTAAGCATTATTATTTTCAATTTACAGATAAGGAAATCTAGGCTCACAGAACAAGCAACTTGTTCACAATTTACAGCCAGCAACAGAGCCAGATGTGCATCTGGGTCCAGATATACCCAGATCTGTACAGCTCTAAAACACAAGAAGTAGGAGAGCAGGGAAAGAGTTAAGAATAAAGTTAATTCATGTCTCAAAAAAAAGAGGAAATTGAAGAAAACCAGCAGGTGTATATTTTGCAAGAATAAACAGACACTTGTTAAAAATTGTACAGTTACCCAAGATAAATGTTTCCATTTGCACTTATACTTTCGAGTATATGAGGAATCTATCTTTATTTTTCTTAGAATGCTTACTCTACAGAATCAAAATGAGCAAGTGGTGACCATGTAAGTGAGAAGGTGGATGAAAATGTGTGTATAACTGTATTCTTGTGGTTGGCATAAAACTCTACACCACATCCATTCCTTAAAAGCCAGCTCATGGAATAAAACAAGCAGGCAAACCACTTCTAAATTCTGCACCCAGAGCCCCACGGTGTTCTATATTAGAGCATACTGGTGAGCCCCACTGTACCACACCTCAGCTGCTACTTTATCACAGTGACAGGCAACTGCTGACGGTTTTTTCAAAGTCACGGCTGGGCACTGCACAACTGGCACAGACTTGGTGTAAAGTCATCAGGTGTCCAGGTCAGACAGAAGTGGGGGTAAGCATTCTTTGGTAAGCTGCATGACCACTAATTGCTGCAACACAAGAAATGGGCTCAAAAATGTTGCAAGGGAGTACAACTTTGTCTTTGCAAGCATTTTTAAATGCTAGTTAAATATTATGGCAAAATCAATGTATAGGATTTTATGCAATAATAACATACTTATGAATAATAACATCATAAGTGTTGGAATGCTTATTACAGGTCAGAAACTTCACATACATCATCTCACTCTATCATCACACAGCTTCAGTGCAACTGGTACTCCTATGCCCATTTCACAGTAGGAAACCCAGGCTCTAAGATGTTTGGTGTCTCTCCTAGTCACCAGCTGGTAGGTAAAAGACTGAGAACATGAACTCCAGTCATTTGATTAATGAAGCAGGATGCCATGGTTATTTTAAAAGCCAGATTCTAGACTCAGATTGCCTACACAAAAATCTCAGCTCTGCCACACACTAACTGTATGAGTGACCTTGGTCAAATCACTGTGCCTCAGTTTCTTCATCTGTAAAATGGAAATCATAATATCTACCACATGGTAATATTAGCTTATTTTATTGTTGTAAGGATTGGATTTGTTAATACATATAAAACATAGGATCTGATGTATATACTATGTAAACATTACCTATTATTATTATTATTTATTTCAAATCCACTGATGTTTCATTTCTACATACCTTTCCACCCTGTGTGTGTGTGTGTGTGTGTGTGTGTGTGTGTGTGTGTTGGAATTCTAAACTCTGGGATGGATCTGGAAGGTAAAACAGAGAAAAGAGAGGACTAGAGATGTAACAGAGAGATTCTAGCAGGTATATTTAGGCTCTGACCTAATGGATCAGTGATTATAGGAAGCTTGTACAACTCCCTGATGACCAGAGAGTAAGGAAATTCTAAGCATCACAGTTCTGTCTGGGTTCTAAATGGATATAATGTCTTCTCCCAACTAAGAGATGGATGGAGACTCCAATCCTTATGTTGTAGGTCCTTGCTGAGGCTGCTCAGTCCACTCAGAGTAGAGTCAAAATGAGATCTCCAGAAGCTCTGAAAAACCTAATAACTATGCAGGTCACAAAGTAAATATTCTAACTGCCTAAGTTCAATACCTGTGCCTTATCTTGAACCCTTTACCACTTGTATATCTTATCAAATCTTTGTTGATATATCATTGATTATTTTATATTATATCCCTATAAATAGAATTAA
>VMDR010020847.1:0-17295 GCA_007922815.1 Macrotus californicus | reverse complement strand
AAGAAGAAGAAAAGAAAGGAGTAAGAGGGTAGAGAATGAAGGAGGCAAGAAGGAAAGAAAAATGAGAGGAGGGAGAAAAGAATGAAATATGGAAAAAAAATAAAGAAGGAAAGAAAGGAAAAAGAATAAACAAGGGAAGGAATAAAGAAAAGAAAGAGTAAAGAATAAAAGAAGAGAGGAAGGAAGGAAGGAAGGAGTTGGAGGGAAGAAGGAAATGGAAATGGAGGGATGAAGGAAAAAAGAAGAAGAAAAGAAGCAAGGAAAAACTCCTATCACATAGAATGTTAAAAAATGGCAACTTTAAGATGCAAAACTCCGGGCCTATCATGGGAGCCTAAGAGGCAAAGAATTCTTTATGGAGGTATCTTTGAGCTCACTGAATAAACACCATGAGCAAAGCTCATCCCCCCGAGCTAAAAAAATTTATGGACAAGAAGTTATCGTTGAAATTAAATGGTGGCAGACATGTCCAAGGAATCTTGCAGGGATTTGACCCCTTTATGAATCTCGTGATAGATGAATGTGTGGAGATGGCAACTAGTGGGCAACAGAACAATTTGGGGATGGTGGTAATACACGGCAATAGTATCATCATGTTAGAAGCCCTGGAGCGAGTATAGAGAATGGCTGTGTTCACCAGAGAAACCAACTGCTCCCGTGTCCCCTCTCCACATCACCTGTTTTACTGCTATGAAAATTGAGTCATGTACATTTTCACATTGAACTTTTGTTAAATAAATTTTTGTATTGGTCAAAAAAAATTGCAACTTTACGTAATCTATCAAGAAAGGCAGTTTGAACCCAATCATAAAATGACCAGGTAAACTTAATTTCTCTCATTGTGGTCAATCTAACATCACCCAGAATCAAAGCAGGGCATTCGACATGGTCTCTTTGAACTATCCGTTTCAACATACCTAGATCTGTGAATGCAGTGAACATTCTTCCAGTTACCCCATCCTGAGCTTCAACCTATTCCTTTCTCCCGCTCTTCCCTTCACTCCCTCCTTGCCCTACCTCTCACTCCATACTGGCTTTCACCCCATACCTGAATCTTATTCCATTGTGAAGTCTTCCCTTGTCTCTGAGCCTCAGAGAAATATTGAGTGAGGTGATCAGCTGGTGTGAGAATGTGAATGAATCCCATTGCTCTCAGTACATTTTTGATGTTAGAGAATGTCCAAAAAAAAACTATATCCAACTGTCTCGGTGTCAAACTACCTACCCCCCAAATGGCAGCATTAAATTGGCTGTATCCAACTGTCTCGTACGTTCTATTGCTTTCTCCAGGGATCATGTTTTACCACCAATGCCCAACGAAAGCAACGAAGTCAATCTTTCATCACAGTTTGAGGGAGGCCCTGCCAATTTCTAACTAGCTTTCTCTTGATCGATAATTCTAGACTAGTTCCAAGGTAATCAGACATTTGGCTTGCAGAAGCTATTTACTTTACTAGATGGGAGCAATTGAGGGTTGGTTGTTGTTATTGTTTTTTATCATGAAATAGAGAATGCACTATTCCCTCTTATGTGCTCTTACTTCACACAAATGTACCCTCATCTGAAGTCTTGAAAGGAAGCGTTTTTACTATAATAGACCTGCTAAGATATCTAATTGATGAGTTACACATGGTTCCCATCCTACATCCCTCAACCCTTCTCTCTAGTAGGCCCCGTTTGTCAGCTGTGTAATTGTCTCCTGTTGATGGTCTCCCCTAATTTCCAGATTCCCTAATCTTTCTTTAACCAGTCAGTGTTGCACTGTCAGCTCTTTGTTAATCTCTGATGCATATTGACATGCCCTTCCTTCATCCTTTCCACTTCTTTGATCTCCTCTTCATCTCTATTTCTATACCTATGAGCTTATAAACCCAGCACCATTCTTTCTACCTACTCTCCCCTCCTGATCCCTGAATTTCCATTTCCCTTCAATCTTTCTGTATGTTCATGGGCTTTTAAGTAGCTAGTCGATGTCTCTTCTTCCCCTGGTTTATTCATCATATTAACTTCATTTTCAATTCCATTTAAGCTTTTATTTATACAACAAAATGTATTGATTGCCTATGATGTACAGAAGCCTGCCTATAAAATTTCCATATCAATTAAATCAACAATAGACTCCTATGCATCATTCATATCTAAACTTGACGTTTCTTGATATACATACGTTTTGTGGATACGTGGTCAGAGTTATAGGAGGAAAACCTTTGTCATAGTTACAATAGATATTCCAATTCACTGTACCACAGCTCTGTCAGAGAGCAAATACATCATAAATGCAGGAAATGTGAAATATGCCCAGCTGCTTGCTGAAGGAATGAGCAACGTTTGGGGAGGTGGGAGGGGAAACTTCAGCTTGAAACGACTAGCACAACGCCCCAGATTCCTTCAGAACCAGCACTACTCTGCAGGAGAATGTAACCCTCATCTAGTTGAAAAGGCAGAACAGTTAGAAAAATAACTGACATCACACCTTTATTTCATTATGAATTACCTAAATCTATGACTGGTAGATTGCATTTCAATTTCCAGCCATGCAAGTCCTCTGAGCACAGTGGAGGACAATTTTTAATAAAAGGTTTAAGGATAAAGGGAAACAAGCAGAACAAGAGAAAAAGAACCCTGGCAAGCTGGTCATGGGCTTGATGCAGAAAGACCTTCCTCTTGGACTGTGCTGTGTTGACTTGTACGGTAGACTCAGTTTATGATCGTCTCAGTTTAGATTCTCATTGTCTCTTAAAGAACGTGTGGCAGCTCAGCTAACTGCTTTCACAATTTAGGAAGAGGGATGTTTAAGTCTGATCTCCTCCTCAATTAACTCCGAAATCCAAAAAATACAAAGCACGAAAAATAAAAACCCACTTCACCAAAAGGACAATTTGGGGTGTGTGGAGAAATACTTTGTACTTTTGCTGAGTTCAGAGAAGATTCGTTTAGAGGGCAACTACGAAATCAAGTTGCGAACCAGCGACTTAGTTAAATTGCTGGCTGGAGGGCAAAGCCTGATCTCGCTGCAGCTTTTATCCTGTGCGTCCCCCATCCAGCGTCTCAGAACTCCCGCCAGATCATCTGTGGAAGTGCTACAGTGCCATCTACAGGACTGTCTCACCCAGCCAGACATCCTGGGTCAGGTCACACCACCCAGGGTGGCTCTCACTTTGTAAGCTATCCTCCCCAGAAGACTGTACTTAATTTTTCATTAAGACTAATCACTCTAACTGTGAAGAGTCCAGCACGTTGTTTGACTAAAATCAGCAATAAACAAAGTCTTAATGGGTACATTTCCTCATTGGAGGGGGAGTTGTTTTTAAACCAAAAAGACTTCCTAAAATAAGTAAATACATTGGTAGTACATCTACTATATTCTTCACTGTCAAAGTAGAATTATTCAAGTAATGAGCACTTAGCTAGGAGCAGATTTTCCCTGATCTTAGTTTCTAAAATAATCTCCAAATTTACAAGTTAATTTTCTTTCAAGATTATAGAAAGCATGTGCATAGGATTACTTTTAAAACACACACACATTTGTATATTTGGTATTTGAAATGTGATCAGAGGTTCCTATGGCTACAGCACAGCCTAACTCAAGGAAGTTTACATACAGTAAGTCCACAAATAACGATTTTGGGGGTGATGTCTAATGTAGAGCAATACCGATTTATTCTAGAGTTGAGCCTCCTACAAAGGTATGCCCAGAACTGATTCCTGTGACTCCCTCAGACAGAGCAGGACAAACCTTTCCTGGGCAGCCAAAGATGGCCAATAAACACACAACAGCTCAGGACCAAAGAAAACCCTAACTCTCGGGCTGGGTAGAGGGCACCGTGCCTGCTCTGCAGAAAGTCTGTGCGCGTTGGTTTGGTAAACCACAGACAGCAGCATCTGAGCCGTTTCACATCCTCTTCTTTTTTCTCCACACAGACAAATGCTCCAAAGACAATGGTTTTAAAACATTTCAGAAGCATGCTTAAAAGGGTGTAGAGGGCACAGAAAATGTGAGATTTCTTCCCTGCCGTCTGGTTCATCAACTGCAGTAAGCAATGCTGACTTATTGAAAACTATAAAAAAAAATCAGAAGGATAATTAGAGTTCATTTCTACTTGAAACAAGAGCCTGAAATTTTCCTTGAATTTACACAAGTTAGAGGAGAATCAACTTAATATTTTCGCATCCTGAAATTTCTCGTTCATACCACGGGGGTCCAGCCGCTCAGCCGGGTGGGGGTGGGGAAGTACCGAAGGGGCGGGTATCATGGAAGTGTATTGTTGCTGCTCCCTACCCTTATTCTTCTTACCTCTGTTTCATCTCTCTTATTTTGTAATTTACTTTATCTTGCTCTATTGTTTGGATTTTTGAAAGGATTTCTAAATCCATTTTAGAATAAATGAGAATAAAAATAAATAGGTATATTAACTTTACCGCTGCCATTCATGACCATCCTTACACTTGTCACTCTTCATCTCTCTCTGGAATCCAACGTATTTGTCCAAATGGACAAAACCACACATGTCAACCACGAAGCCAGTCACTCCCCATGACTGAGCCCTGTGGTTCAGTGTTCAGCTTCCCTTGCCCAGGTGTATATAGCTGGCTCACCACAGCCCCTGGACAAGGGGCTTTAGCAGAGCTTTTGGAAACAGTCTCTCCACCTGTGTATTATTCTCCTGGGGCTGCCAAAACCAAGGACCAAAAACTGGGTGGCTTATAACAATGGGGTTTATTCTCCCACAGTTCTGGAGACAGAAGTCTGAACTCTAGGTGTCTGCAGGGCCATGGTCTCTCCCAAGTCCCTGGGAGAGGGTCCTTCACTGCCCCTTCTAACTGCTGGTGTTGCCAGCATCCCTGGTGCTGTTTGGCTGTAGATGCACCACTCCAGTCTCTGGCGCTGTCTTCACAGGACCCTCTCCCCTGTGCCTGTCTTTACTTGGCATTCTCCTCTCTGAACCTATCTCCAATCTTCCTCTTCTTAGAAGAACACCAGTCATTGGATTAGAGTTTACCCTAATTTAGCATGACCTCATTTTAACTTGATTACATACACAAAGTCCTATTTCCAAATAAGGTCACATGTTAAGTTCCAGGTGGGTATGAATTCCAGGGGGACACTGTTCCACCCAGTGCAATGTGTAAATCTGGAATAATAGTGCCTGTCTCAGAGAGCTGTTGACAAGCACACAGGGCTATGTGTGGCAGAACCAGGTACAAATTAAATGGTAGCTCTTATTGAAACCCAGCCCTACCCTCACTTCTCATAACCTTGTCCACAGTGATGGGTGTCCTAGCAGGAGCCCAAATTCAAATTGCCTTTTTGGGGGGGGTTTGTTGTGTGTGCATTTCTTTTTAAAGAAAGCTTTATTGTTTTTTTTTTAATATTTTGCATTTTTTTCTGAAAAATTATCAGTGTACTATATTATCACATATGAGGGAGGATCCAAGAAAACAGAATTTATTTATAAAAAATTGTGTGTTTATTCTTCCATGTTTAAACTTCAGTCACCTTCAAAGTACTCTCCGTTTGATGCAATACTCCTATCAAGGTGTTTTTCCCACTGCTCAGAACAGTTTTGAACTTGTCAATTTGGATGCCTTTTAGTGCCTCTCCCATTTTATGTTTCCTCTTCCACAATGGCAAAATGTTTCCCTCTGAGGACTTTTTTCATCCAGGGAAACAAACAAGGTCACTCGGGGACAAGATCAGGTGAACAGGGAGGTGGGGCATGGGGTCACGCCATTTTGGGTCAAAAACTGCTGAACACTCAGCGTGGTGTGGGCAGGTGTGCTCATAAACCACCCACCACGAAATGGGCAAACGTGCTGAAAGAGTCTTCAAAACAATTCACTGAAGCTGAACACAACCTCTCACAGCAACGCCAGCTGGTGCACTGATACAGGTGGTTCCTAGAATACTCACCTAGCAGGCGAAGCCTGTACTACTAGGGGCCTGCCCTCCAAAAGATAATTTCAAGGTTTTCTGGATCCTCCCTCGTATTAAGAGAAATAGTTCTCCACAAAAGACAAGAAACTGCCCTAATTACCTGCTACTCCTGGTGAAAGAGTGGATAGGGTAGAGGTGTGGAGCAGAGAGGTTATGTTGCCAGATACTTGTAGAAGCACCTGCTTTGGGACCTAACAGCTCTTTTAGGTTGGCTGCCCTGGGCCCTCTTCAGAATTCCATCCACCCACCTCCTTCTCATTCTTTTCCTATTATTTCAGGAGACTGTGAGGAGTGCCCTGTTTTTTCCTTTCCTCCCCCAATAATCCGGAGAAGCCAGTGAAAGCTTAAAGTAGATAGGGCAAAGCTAACATGAAAAGACACGTTCAAATACAATTCAGAGCAACACCAAGTAATTATTTGACCTGAGCAGACTCTCAACAGAGCCTCCACTGAGAGACAGAGAAAGAAGAGATTATTCTATCCATTTGATGTTCTTGTTAACCTAATAGCCTTTCTCAACATCACTTGTGCTCCAGGGACGTTTGGCAAGGAGTGAATCTTGGATGCTACGCTCTTGCCACATTTAAGAGGAACCAGCTCTAGGTTTATCATGGTTCAGCAGCACTTCTAGTTTTAAAATATTTTAATGTATTCCTCTCCCATCGTTAGGTGTGTGCAGGCTTCACTTGACAATCAGAAGTGCCCTGTGCATTCAATTCACTGCAATGCCTATCCATTCTCTTGTTCTGTAAGCCATTCCTGGGATTCTTGGTGCAGAGCACGGTGACAGCCACCCAGGGGCATGTCCTGGCGCATGTTACCAACATGCCTACAGGTGCACAGGCCCTGCAGAGAACCTTTGCAAACACGGTCTCTTCCCACCACGTGCTTGTCCTCTGAGTCCGGGCACACTTGTGGCAGTAAAAACTAGAATGTCCTTCTTTTACAGGGAAAATTCAGAACCGAGAGCTGACATTTTCCTCTCTATATGGCAATGGAAGAGTCACTGAAAGCTAATGCATCCTTGTTATTTCAGCGAGAACCAGGAAGAAACAAGATAATATTGAGTTTTATAATTAAGAAGTGGTAGGATTAGTTACCTTAAGAGGAAAAACACTCTTTCTACGGGAGATGACTATGTTGTCTCTAATAGAAACTAATGCTCACTTCAGTGACAGGCATCACCTTTGTAAATAAACCAAAGTGATTCTGGCCAATGAGAAGACCAAGATGGAATCGGAATACTTCACTCTGAAGCTAAGGAAAGCTCAGCTCATTCAGCTACAGGTTCCCAGGAGCACTAGTAGTTGCTGAGAGATGCAGTATTCTAGGTGGCCACAAAAAGCCCGGTTGCAATCAGGAAGTATTTTGGTGTAAGCATTTCTGGAAAATTGTCTAAGAAAATCTAAAGAGATTCTGGTTCTCCAAGTCTCTGATAATTAGTGGTGAATTCATTTCCTGTCCATTTATCTACTCTTTGATTTACAATTTTGTCTTTAAAAAAAAAAGCCTCAAAACTGTATGTACTGCAGGCTCCTGCAAGGCTGGATACCCCTTGATTCTCACTCAAGGATGAGAGCACCCACCCCCTTTTCCGGAATCAGCAGTTAGCAGAGGCCAACAACCATGGCTAGGGGGCAGCACAAGGAAGTGAACTTTGTCCTACTTTCAGGTGCGGCAGAATTTCCCAAGCGAGGGGTTGAAGCATCTGACTGTAGACCACATAAAGAGATACTATTTGAAAAGAAGGAGGCAGTTGAGGAGAGGAGACATTCACCCACATGCTCTTCTTTCAAAAGCCTTGAATTGTAGGCCCTGTCTTCGGATGGACTAGGGGTAAGGTAAAACTGGTCCTTTCATACTCTTTACAGCTCCAACTGATGCTTCCTTAAGCAGCTGTGAACTCCCACCACAGTACTGCTGGTGAAGCAGGAGGTACTCAGGAAGGTACCACTCCCGAACTGGTGTGAGGGGTTTCAGTGAACTTGGGCCTGGGAAAACATTCCCTGGTGGATTCCTAAGCAGATTTGTCATTGGTTTTGGCCACAACGAGAGCCTTTGATGGCTCTGTAGCCAAGAAAACCCCAAAGCAAGAGAAACATTAAGAATAAATTCCTATTCTTCATCCTCCCAAACATGTTGACAATAATCAGTTCCTTTTGAGACTACAAACAGGAGCTCTGCCACACCCATGTGGCACATCTGCATGATTGGAGTGCATGCTCTGCTGGTCTCAGCCCAACGACAAGAGGACAGTTAAAAAACATATAAAATGTAAATTACAGCCCAGGTGGAGATGATGATATCTTGTGGGAGAAGGAATGTGGGCTTTGCTCTAAAAGATGACTGTAAACATTGGCACTGCTTATTGCAAAAATAAATAGATTTCTCCCAACAGTGGGTCTTTATAAATGTATATGCCAATTCTTCTAGGAGTACAGTACTGCCTGAAAGCAGAAACGCTGATTTCATTAGGAGTCCAAACTCCTAATGAAGTATTCGAGCTTTTAGTATTCACAACAATGTGTGTGAAACGTCGTAGGGCTTTAAATAGTGTAATATATATATTGTACTGTAATATATATATATATATATATATATATACATATACATATATATATATATTACACTATTTAAAGCCCTACGGCATTTCAGGGGGGAAAGCTGTGTAACGATGCTAAAGACCCAGCTCAGAAAGACAGAGGGAGGCATTCCCAGGGAGGATGGATTGAGTGGTCAAACCCACTGAAATACGTACTGTATTAGATTTTTTAAATGGCCTTGGTTTATTCATTTTTCTATCTCCCATAAAAATCTGTTACAATGTTCTACAGACTGTGCAACATCTACACATTGTACACATCTACTAAGGTAGATGTTCATTGAACGAACACTGTATTTTGCCATGTATAATGCACACTTGTTTACTCGAATTTTTGAGGAAAAAATAAGGATGTGCATTATACATGGTTACAGACAATGATTACATACTATGGGTATAGTAATGAGTATAATAATCCTGTGTATAGTGTGCACAAAACATGGGTGCACGTTATACGGTAAAAAAGGTGTAACAAGTTAGGTGTAACTGAAATGTTTAGTAGCATTTCAACACCATCCTCACGTAAGAGGTTTCTCAAGATATCTCCTGCCCTGGAAAAGTTGGAAAAGGGCTGAAAGATTCTGCTGCCAAGAAAACAAGGTTTCCTCCATTTAACTCTATAGGTAAAGTGACTAGTTCACAATGTATGCATACGTTAACTTCTTCCTTCCTGTCACCTCCTTACTCACTCTGCCTCAACACGTCCAGTAATGCGAGGAGCTCACTCCTTCACATTTACTCCATAGCACAGAATAATAAGTCCATTCTATTTTTTGACATCTCTATTTGGTGGAAATGTCTTCCCTATATTGACTCGCACTTACGTGGCTGTCTCCTGTATCATGGCACTTCCTTTGGCATGCCATTAAACATCCCCTGGGAAGCACCGGTTCAAGGATGTCACTCTTATACTATTTTACAACATTGTTGGTTGGGCTAATTTTTAGTGATTAGCACAGATTATTAATAATTACATATTACCCAAAGAGTAATAATTTGAGTTTCAAGTCTGTAGTTTGGCCTTGAAAAAGGAAAACGCATTGGGATGGGTCTCAGAACCCTGGAGTTCAGGCAAACCACAGAGCTTCTGGAATGTGTAGGCCCCTGGGGATAGTCAAGCACACACATTCCCTACTAGGAACTTCAGGTCCAGAACAGCATCCGGAACATTAGTAAGTCCTGAAAATATAATTATTTACTCTTGAAAAGGAATGAAATTCTGATACATGCCACAACATGGATACATCTTGAAAACATCATGTTAAGTGAAATAAGCCAGCCACGAAAGAACAAATATGGTGTGATTTCACTTACAATGATGTATCTAGAACACGCAAGTTCATAGAGACAGAGAGTAGAACAGAGGTGACTGGACTATGGGGAACAGGGGAGGGAAACAGGGAGTCAGTGTTGAAGGGCTACCGGGTTTCCCTGTGGGATGATGGAAACATCCTGGCTTGGGGAAGTGGTGATGGCTCCACAGCGTCGTGAACATGCTTGAAGCCACTGTAATGTACACGTGACATGGCTAAAATAGTTATGTTTTATGCCATAATTTACCACGCTATTAAAATTTGCTAAGTTCTCAGAGCACTGAATAAATAGCTGTTTACTGATACCTCTCCAGGGCTCTTACAAAGAAGAAATAACATGACATGTGAAATAACTGCAGATACTCACTATCATTATCATTATTGCACAACCTGAAATTGTTATGTTTACCCTCTGCATTATTAGAGGACCTCAGAATTAAAATACAAGATGTCTGTATTTAGAAAGCAGGCTTTATTAACAATAGGGTTATGCAAATGTGGCCACAAATATTATTCACTAGTCCTTGGAACTTCTAGACCACATGTCTGTATCCATGGTCTGTCAAGTGCATTGCGTGTCGGTGACTAAATGAGTGTATTTCACTAATCTACTCCACATGTTCATCTTAATCCTCCAAGGAAATGAAAAATTTATTGTGGAATCCCTTCACTATTTTTACAATAAGGCTAAGCAGTAAAATTTAAAAGCTAAGCAGTTTCTAATTTTGGTTTATGCATTTTCTGTAAACTACAAAAATCCACCAGAGAAGTAATAATTATACATAACAAAAACCTGCCTAGTTTTCTCAGAAGCAGTTTTCACAGCACAAGGTACTCACTACTCTAGAAAGGAGATATAATTCCTGATTCACGGCTGCTAGTACACTCACCTGTCCCGTTTTCCCTACTGAGACGAAATTATAAAGGGGAGAGCGATTTGCAAACACCCTCCCCTTAGCTGATTTACGGTCCTACAATGTGTGTCAAATTCTCTCAGAATTCCTTTTGTTGCATGTATAGGCAGACATTTAGAAAACAGCTTTGGAATGCTTCTAATCCTCTAAATCAACAATAAAGAAAAAATAACGCAAAGGTCAAGGTTTTGATACACTGGTTCTAAAATACATCCCACACTGAGTAAAATGCCATGAAATCATCTGTCAGAACTGACTTTCTTCTACAGACCACATGTCAAGAGCGTGAAGAGAGCTGGAGTAGCTATCGATGGTTTTCTCAGATTCCAGTGCACCTTAATCATATTCACAAGACTGTACTTTTTCATCGCTGCAGGAGCGGACAGCACTCTGTGACAATTCTGGGAAATGCTTTCAGATGGCCCCTTCGATGAATTATGAATGTTTCACAAAGCTCTGCGGTCAGTGAAATAGCCTTGCTCTCCACCAATGCAGGGCTGATTAGGGGGTGGCATTCCTTTGTATCCTTGCCTTGAAATTTCACCATCTTTGCAAAGAGTTAGGAAGAATAAATTTTAATAAGGTAAATAGGCTCTAATCATTGTAAAAAAAAAAAATGCTTTCATCTCGTAAAGAATAACATTTATTTTATGTATTAAAGAAGAGTGCACAAATTTCACAATTTTTTATTTCCAGAATGTGCTTAATGTGATATGAATAGATTTATAAGTAACCCATTTTGCTATCAAACATATACAATTGATTTCCATTATTCCTTGTAGTTATGTTGTATCAGCTCACCACAAACAGTGAATTAGTGAGTCCTAACCATTGCTCTTAGGGGAAACACAGAGTTAGGTTCCTGCAAGCAAGCCTCCGGTCACCTAAGCAACACAAACCTTGTTTTATGTGTGTCTTTGTTTAAAAATACTCTGTCTAATATCTATTGTTAATTCTTTAACAATGGACTCACAGCCAACTATAACTTATGCCTGAATAAAGCTCATCTAACACACATATCTTCTCCATGAGACACACCACAGCCTCCTGGCATTTGAGAACACTACACAGCACTTTAGCATTATGGTGGTTGGGGGCCATTTTAAATACCGTGATCACCAACAAATAAAAACAAAAATGCAAAAAAAATGTAAACTAAGTAGACTGCAAAAAGGAGGCTTTTTTTTACAATATGAAAGCTAAAACAAGAAGACAGAAAGTCACCTTGTTTGACATCAGCTGGGAATGTGTGCATCAGGGAACTCAAATTTTTCACTGCACTATGCATGTCCCTGAATGACCATAAAAGCACCATGAGTGTTGATTCTTGAGTTACAAATAAACTTCAGCAAGTAAGTGATTCACAAATATGAAACCCACAAATAAGAAGGATCAGCTGGATTTGCATGCATCTGATACATCTCTCAGCTTGGAACAATTTTTTGACTTCAAAACAGTGGTCAGTGTTAAAATACCATGGAGGAAAACCCACCCAGCTGTGAGATTTATGATAATTGTTAACTTCATTCTACCATATTTTGTTGTATGTAGTGCACTCGCCTGTATATAGTGTGCACCCAGGTTTTGGGCCCGAACTTTCAGGAAAAAAAATCTTTCATTTTAATTTTTTAATTCAATTATTTATTTATTTATATTCAGAAACAAAACCAATTATCCTATTCCAGGGTATTATTTTGTATACAGATACTGTTATTGCTTTCTAGAGTTACACTTTTAATGCATAAGTGTAAATAAAAAAATTAAAAACATTTATATAGATATTGAATTAGTACTACCCATGTATAATGAGCATCCTTATTTTTCCCTCAGAAACTCTGGGCAAAAAAGAGTGCATTATGCACAGCAAAACACAGTATTTCCAGATTCACTGGGTAGCCTTATAATAAAAACTATCTTACTCATTCCCTCTTGTTCTGCAGGTTCACTGGGAGTGAATCTGGTGTTATGGCAAGACTGAAAACAGTCTGATCTGATAGCAGTGAACAGAATCTGGATGGACTGCCTGTTATACATGGTGAGGGCAGCTTCTGGATGGAAGTTTGGACCATGTTCCAAGGCAGACTGACAGATGCAGGGCCCTCATCTTGGTGCAGGAGGGTTCTGGGAGTCACTCAGATAACCACCCAGAGGGTTAAGTTGGAAGAGTAAGGAGAAGGTGAAAAATGAGAAAAATGAGGCAGGAGTTGAGAGAATATACAGCAGGAAGGCAAGGATTTGAGGAGGTTCCAGGGTAAGTTCAGCATTTAGACCACAAACGCACAGTGACAGGATTTCCATTCTCTGAGGTGTTTGTTATCAGAGTCCCAGATTAGGGGAAGATATTTAGAAAGAATTATGAAAATCTGGAGAGCAATATTATTTAATAAGCATTAAGTCTTAATAATGCTTAATAGATCTCAACTGTATAACTTCAGAAAATATAATCTGTACTTTGTCGCTGAGGTAACAGTTTACCACAGACAATTATAAAAATCATATAGCTAGAATAAACATCTCTGAAATTGAAGCAATAATCAAAAAACTCCCAGTACACAAAAGCCCTGGACTGGATGGTTTCATAGGCAAATTTTACCAAACATTCAAAGAAGAATTAACACCTATCTTTCTCAAAGTATTCCAAAAAATTCAAGAAGAGGAAAAACTCCCAAACTCTTTTTACGAGGCTAGTATTATCCTAATTCCTTAACCAGTTAAAACACAACAGAGAAAGAAAATTATAGGCCAATATCTCTGATGAATATAGATGCTAAAATCCTCAACAAAATATTGGCAATTCAGATCCAGCAATACATTAAACAGATCATACACCATGATCAAGTGGGATATATCCCAGGCATGCAAGGATGATATAACATTCACAAATCAGTAAACATAATAAATCAATAAATGTAAACAAAATGAAAGACAAAAACCATATGATCACATCAATAGAAGCTGAAAAAGCATTTGACAAAACCCAGCACTCATTTATTATAAAACACTCAGCAAAGCGGGAATAGAGAGAGCATACCTCAACATAATAAAGGCCACATATGAGGAACCTACTACCAACATCATACTCACTGGGCAAAAACTACAAGTGTTTTCCTACAAGTGTGTCTGCCTTCACCACTCTTATTTAGCTAGCACTGGGAGTCCTAGCCACAGTGATCAGACAAGGAAAAGAAATAAAAGGCATCCAAATTGGAAAGGAGAAAATGAAACTGTCATTATTCACAAACAACAGGATAGTGTACATAGAAAACCCTGTAGTCTCACCAAAAAACTACTCAACCTAACAAGTGATTTTGGCAAAGTAGTGACATACAAAGTCAATGTTCAGAAATCGATGGCATTCTTGTACACCAACAATGAATTATCAGAAAGAGAAACTAAGGAAAAAATCTCATTTACTATAGCAACAAGAAAAATAAAGTACCCAGGAATAAATTTAACCAAGGATGTAAAAGACCTATACTCAGAAAACTATACAACACTGAAGAAAGAAACTGAGGAAGATACAAATAAATGGAAGCATATACCATGTTCATGGATAGGAAGAATTAACATCATTAAAAGTGTGTACTACCCAAAGCAATCTATAAATTCAAAGCAATTCTTATTAAAATACCATTGGCATACTTCACAGATCTAGAACAAATATTCCAAAAACTTATATAGAACCAAAAAAGACTCTGATTAGCCTCAGCAATCCTGACAAAGAGGAACAAAGTTGGATGTATCACAACACCTGACATCAAACTATATTACAAGGCCACTGTAATCAAGACAGCCTGGTGCTGGCATAAGAACAGACACATAGATCAATGGAATGGAATAGAGAGCCCAGAAATAAACCCATGTCTCTATGGTCAATTAATATTCAACAAAGGGGGCACAAGCATACAATGGAGTAAAAATAGCTTCTTTAATAAATGGTATTGGGAGAACTAGACTGGTCCATGGCAAAAAATGAAAGTAGACCACCAATTTACACCATATACCAGAATAAACTTAAAATGGAAAAAGGACTTAAATATAAGTCATGATACCATAAAAGTCCTAGCAGAAAACATAGGCAATAAATTTCAGACACCCTATGTAGCAATATTTTTGCTGATATATCTCCTAAGGCAAGGGAAATAAAAGGAAAAAAACAAATGGGACTACATCAAATTAAACAGCTTCTGCATGGCTAAAGAAACCATCATCAAAATGAAAAGGAAACCAACTGTATGGGAGGACATATTTGCCAATGATATATCGGACAAGAGTTTGATCTCCAAAATACGTAAGAACTGATACTACTCAATACCAGAAGACAAACAACCCAATTAAAAAATGGGCAAAGGACGTGAAGACACTTCTCCAGGGAGGACATACAGAGGGCTCATGGACACATGAAAAAATGCTCAGCATCACTAGTCATATGCAAATCAAAAGCACAATGGGATACCACCTCATACCGATCAGAATGGCCATCATTAATAAATCTACAAAGTACAAGTGCTGGTGAGGATGTGGAGAAAAGAGAACCCTAGCGCACAGTTGGTGGGAATGCAGACTGGTGCAGCCACTGTGGAAAACAGTATGGAATTTCCTCAAAAAATTAAAAATGGAACTGCCTTTTGACCCAGTGATTCTGCTGCTGGGAATATATCCCAAGAATCCCAAAATACCAATTTAAAAGAACTCATGCACCCCTATGTTCATAGCAGCACTACTTACAATAGCTAAAGTTTTGGAAACAGCCCAAGTGCCCATCAGTAGATGAGTGGATTAAAAATTGTGGTACATTTATCCAATGGAATACTGTGCAGCAGAAAGTAAGAAGGAACTCCTACCTTTTGCAACAGCATGGATGGAACTGGAGACTATTATGCTAAGTGAAATTAGCCAGTAAGCAAAAGACAAATACCATATGATCTCACTTGCAACTGGAATCTAATGAACAAAATAAACTAATGAGAAAAATAGAAACAGAGACATGGAAACATGGAACAGACTGGCAGCTGTAGGAGGGGAGGAAGACAGGGGGAATGGTGGAAGGAAGGGGAAGGGACTAGACAAAGAACATGTATGAGTGATGTATGGACATGGACATCGGAAAGGGAATACCTGTGGGCTAGAGGAGTGGGCTGAGTGGAAAGTAGCAAAAAGGAAAAAATATTGGCACAACTGTAATAGAATAAACAATTTAAAAAATTTAAAAATAGTAAACATCTCAGAATCATTTGTCTCACTCTAGGCTTCTCAACCACTCTACACAAATATATGTCTATTTTATTCCTAAATATTATCAAAAGTTGACATTTTTAACCATCTGTTGATGACTTATTGCTGTGGCCTTATAATAATAGTACAAAATAATTATCACAATAACAACCCCTAACCCATGAATTTGTTCTCACTTTCTTCACCAGAAATAGGGCTAAAAGATTTTCTTTCTCAACAAGACAGCATAGAATGTAGGTAAAGTTTCGTCCTTGTTATTTTCCTAAAGTGTTCTCTAGCCTCCTCCTTGAGAGTTTTATTGTTTGATAATTATGTGTTTATATGTTGGGTTTTCCCCTAGCTCTCAACTTTCCTAGATGCAAAGACTGTGCTCATCTCCAGCACCATCATGCTGTTTGACAGTAGGTGCTTAATAAATGATCTATGAAGGAATGAATGAAATCATATGCCACATCTACCTCCACCAACATTATCTTATCACTGACATTTTGGCTTTATTTAAATAGCAAATAAGTGGGGAGAGGCTGTAAATCCAGTGGTTTCTAAGGACTCATCCCGCTCTAAGTTCTCTGAGCATTCACATGAGCATCAAAACTGTCTGGACCCTGATTAACACGTCTTCACTGAGCTTCCTTTCCAGACCACATGCCCACAAGGTACCAATGTGAATTTTGAAGGCCTCTCCCTAAATCTACTTTGACAATCTGTCCTAGTTTGTTGAAAGTTTCTTCCTTTGATGGGATAATATCCTAGAGACATCCCACGGCCCAAGGAAATTCTACCTGTCTCCAAATCACTTTATGATTTTGTATGGCAATGCATGGTGGGTACTGATCCTTTTGGACCCTCTTTTTCCTGGAAGTGATTTTACAGAATTTCCAGTATCCTAAGGGCATCCCAGAGCCAGATAAGTACTCATAATATCATTATCTAAAGTATGGGAAGAGTACTTGATTTGAAGTCTGAGGACTAGGGTTCAAAGCCAAGTGTCATCAGTGTAGACAAGTCATTGGTTAAGCTTTCAGTTTCCTCCTCTGTAAAATGGAAATAACTATCTTGTTTGGAGACACAGATAAAATAATGAATGCAAAAAGACTAGATGGTCCAAGTTATGCTGTTAATAGCTCTAGCCACAGAGGCCTCCTCAGTTTCATAAAAGCATCAAGCTCTTTCCTGCCCCAGGCCCTTGTACCTGCTGTTTCTTTTACCAAGAATGCTGTTCACTGGTTCTCTTCCTGGCTAATTCCTACTTGACTCATGTCTCTACTCAAATATCACCTCCTCAGAGATAACTAA
>VMDR010020846.1:0-17293 GCA_007922815.1 Macrotus californicus | reverse complement strand
TGACCTACAAAAGAGTTATTTCACATTATGTATTTCAACCTTTGTATTCTCCCACTTCCACGCATAGATACATACCCATTCCCAAATGTACATTCTCTTTTGCTCAACACAAAATCCCAAAATACCCCTTCTACTAAGAATTACGTGGATTTCTGGTGACACTACAGACTTCTGGTAGTAAGTTGAACATTAGCTGGTCTCAGCATATACTTTGGAAAGAGATGTCTTGCTTTCCCAAGGCTCCAAAAACCTAGGACAACTAGTAAAAGGACACTTGGAATAAAGTCCCCTCAGCATTTCAATCATCCCATCTCACTGTTAAGCAGAAGAAACCCCTAAGTTCTGGCATGATAGCCAAGTGTTTAAAACCAGGGCAGAAGGCACAGCACGGAGCAGGATAGAAGGAATGCAACTCAGTGTCACGGACATGGGGGACTCACTCGGTGCCAGTGTAATGAACTGAATTGTGTTTCCCCAAAGCCCATATGTTGGGGATCTAACCCTAAATGTGACTGTATTTGGAAATAAGGCCTGCAAAGAGACAACAAAGGTTAACTGAGGTCATAAGAATGGGGCCTTAATCTGATAAGGCTGACGTCCTTATAAAAAGAAGAGATACCAGGTCTTTCTCTCTCTCTCTCTCTCTCTCTCTCTCCTTTTATCCCCATGATGAGAACAGAGAAAAGGCATGTGAGGACAGAGAGTGAATACTACTGTCTATCAACCAAGAAGAGTGGCCTCACCAGACATAACCCTGATGGCATCTTGATATTAAACTTACAGCCTCCAGAACTGTGAGAAAATAAATTTCTGTTTTTGTAAGTCACCCGGTCTGTGGGATTTTATCATGGCAGCCCAAGCAGATGAATACAGACAGACAGACCATTCTAAGCATAAGTGAGAGGGCAGGGAGCAAACAGATGCAGACTCTACACTCATGGAGCCTCTGTGTCTGGATAAGCAAACACACGAATACCAGAGCTTCATTAGCATGAGGAAGGAAAACACAGCAAGGAACAGGAACAGAGAAGGGAGTCCATTAACAAGGTAGTGAGAGGTCAGATGCTATAGCAACTTGCAGGCTATGCTAAAACTTTGAATTAGATTCTGTGAAATTGTGAGACCCACTGCAGGGTTTGGGGCACATTAATGACATGATCTGACTTATGTTTTAAAAGTATCACTCTCCCTAAACTATTTAAGGATCAATCCAGGTTTACATTATTCCATTTTAAACTACTTTTACATTTCCCCATAAAGCCTGGGTATACTTGTAACATTTCAGTAAATTTGCCTAAGAGATAATGGGCAAGAAATGAATAAATGAATGAATGAAGAACAGGTTTTGGAATGAGCAAACATTAACTTAAATTCTGCCTCTATGACTCACTTGCTATGTGAGCTTTGGCAATTTGCTCAGCCTTTCTGAGCCTCAGTTTCTCCTTTTGAATACGGGACTAATATCTAACTTCAGATTATAATGTTAGGGTTATATAGGGTATGTTCTGGAAAGTGACTTGCACAGGACTGGCACTAAATAAATAAATGGAATTGACCTCATATATACGTGTATGGGCTAACTCTAATTGTGCAAGAACGGTCCTTTTTCAGAATGAGAGGCTGACAGAGCTTTGGTGAGTTACTGAGAGCTGGGTTGGTGGGTCCATCCTGAGGACAGTTGTGTGGCCTAGAGCTAGCCCACAGCTCCTTCCAGCTTCTAGGGGTCTGAGTGATGACTGAGCTGCTGGGAGCCCCACAACTCGATGGGGCTGTAGGATCTGAATTCTGTGTTGAATGTCTGGATTATTGAGGATTTGTTTGAATTGATTCCCCTGGATAAAAGTAGCCTCCTGCCCCTGAATTCTCACAGCATTCATCCCCTCCTGTCTAATCCGTTTAACAATTTTGACGTAGCCTTATAGGTGTATGTGCCTTTCTTCTTTACTTTATCATAAACACAGTGCGGGCAAGCTCCATGGGCTTCATTCAGCAAACACTGCTGTGTGTCAATTACTAAGGAGAAAACAAAATAAAAGTCAACAAAGTAGTAAGAGCTAACCTCATTGAAACTTCTCTGCTAGTGTTAAGCTCAGTCATCTCATTGAATGAATGAATGAATAAATGAATGAATGAATCCCTTAACAAGAAGAGAGGGTAAGATTATAGTGTACACACTTTACTGATAAGAAAGTTAATGTTCAGAGATGTTACATAATACACCCATGATCAAAAAATCTAAGAAGAGAAGCAGAGATTTATTTGGTCCACAGGCCAGCACTCAATCCACTAGGCCACACCAGCCAGGGCCAGAGATTTATTTGAACCCAGCTTTGCCTGGCCCCAGAGCCCTGGCTTTTATCTCTGACCCCTGCTCAGCCCTCCAGAAACCTTACAATCCATCATTGTGAAAATGTCTTAGCAGAGCCTGTATTTTACATCCTGAGTTGGCTTCTGTGGTAGACATTAGTTCTATTTTCCAGCTATTTCTGGCTCCTGATCTGAGAACATGACAGGCTTGTGCTTCCCTGTCCCATTTGAAGTTAGGCATAGCCATGTGACCTGCACAGGCCAATATGAGCAAACATGTGGCAGTAATTTCTGTGTAGAAATGTTAAGAACCAGGGCCTCACTCACCACAGTCACTTTCCTTGTTGTGGACATGAGTATGGAGGGAGTTGGGCAGGGGAGCGTCCCTCTGCCTCAGTCCTTGGATCGCTGTGATAAGTAGATGCCCCTGGTAATCTGCCCTGAGTGTGTGCTCATGGGGAGACATGGTGGGGGGTTACAATTTGGGTGTTCATTGGGCCCGTGCTGATCCTAGTCTTGTGTTCTCCCAGTACCCCATCTCACCCCTCAAGTTACGATTCCTGGTTTCCATACCAGCTGGCTTCAGGCCACGACCAATAGAAAGTTCTAGGCTGAGCTAGGGGTGGGAGGAGGGGAGAAAACAGGGTGCTCCTCCACCTCCCTGCCTTGGGGGCATCTCTAGCAGCAGCTGAGTCTCTTACATGGATCCAGTGCCAACGTGACATGTCAGCGTGGTCCTGACCTCCATGGGGACCCTGGCCCTCAGTCCCTCCCACTCAGCTGTGGTGGTGGCTTCATGCTTTTTCTGGGTGATTAATTTCTGAGTTCCTTTGCCTTGATTTGGTTTATCGGAGTCTTTCACTCCTTGTGTAACCCTTTCTATGCTGTGAATTTCCACTGTTGAAAATACTTGAAGTGTTTTCTGTTCCCTGGCTGGGCCTAAGTAATAGACTCCATTTTCCAGTGTGATTTTCAAGAAACAAAGTATCACATGAAGTATGCAGATGATGCTTAATTCACTCTTGTGTTAACAAACACGGCACCACTCTCCCTCCATCCTCTGCCTCGGAGTTCAGTCCTACAACTTGCCTATCTGGAACTCAGTAACCTTTCTCTAAAAATAATTAAGATAACGTCATTAAATCAAATTGAAAATACTGTACTGATAACGGACTGCAATTCAAATGTCTCTGGCCAGGATTTTTAAACAAAGGACAGCTCTAATCCACGTGTGTCATAAAGTAGCCTCTCAAAGGCTCTGCGTATTGGCTGATCTGTTCAGTCCTGGCCTGTGTACCGGGGAGTGGCTGCACAGGTGGTTGTCTGTTCTGGTGATTGGAGTTCCTTGGTTTTCCATATGGTGCTGACAGATGAAGTCGTCTGGGCTTCACAGACAGGCCCCATTGCCACTCCTTTGCAGCTTTAATCAAAGCTGAGCCTGAGCTCGAGATAAACAAGAAGGACCATTGTTGAGCTGTCAACTTTCAAACTGGACTTGCCAGGCAGAGACCCCTGGGCCTACTGCAACCAGCAGAAAGATTCTGTTCGGCCTATGTGGGCCTTTGTGTTTTTCATTGGAGTGTGTTGTCAAGATACCAAAGTTAGACATTTCATATTTAAAAATCCCAATTTATCTTACCTATTGAAAGGCTGGGAAATTTGGACCTGAGAGCTTCTTTTCCTGCAAAGCAACAAAAGATTCCCGATTTAGAATAAAGCATTTGTTCTCTAGGTCACCACAGTCCCCTGGGGCTCCCTCAAGCACCGACTTCACCTGTCTTGACCTGGTTGTCATGTGAGTCTGTGTCCCCTGTGTTGGGCTGTGACATGAAGGAAAAAATAAGTCTGGAGAGTGTAAACCATTGAGATTTAGGACATCCTTGTTGCCACAGCGTAGCCAACCTATGTGTTGTTCCTGGTGCAATCCAGGTGGCAATAAGGGTGTGCTCTTGAGGAATCTCTGTACCAGGTGGTGTTATCCTGGGTACTCCAGAATACTCTCTCACACACACATTATGCCCTCCCAGAGGTGATCAGTCCTTCAGGGTCTGTTAGCACTCAGAGAAGCTGTCAGATAAAAGGAGACTGTCCTGTATATTTTCCTCAAAAGATTTAAGAAATTCCTTGAAAGAGAAAACCAGGGCATACACTATGATTAACTCCAAGTCAGCATTTTTTGAAATATAGGACAATCTCCCTAAGTGAATGAGAATTTGCCAAGGTTCCTGACAGAGCTATTTTTTTTTCTTTTTGAAAATGGTGACTTTAAAGATATTTTGCAAAAACAGAAAACACACGTCCCTTTGATTTTAAGCCCTAAATACAAAACATAACTTTTCCTGATAACTCAGGTTCGGCCTTTGCTGTTGATAATCTTTTCTAAGGCACCTAAGAGCTGTTTTTCCAATCGGCTGCCTAAACTTACACAGAACTATGCAGGGAAGGGTCTCAGAGGGATGTTTCATGTCTGACAAATGAAATGATCGGGTGGTGGCATGGTGTTTTGCTTCTTACCAACTTCCACTTTCTTTTCTTTTTTTAAGATTTTATTTATTTATTTTTAGAGAGGGGAAAGCGAGAAAGACAGAGAGGGAGAAAAACATCAATGTGCAGTTGCCTTTCGCACGCCCCCGACTAAGGACCTGGCACACAACCTAGGCACGTGCCCTGACTGGGAATCGAACTGGTGACCTTTTGGCTCTCAGGCTGGCATTCAATCTACTGGCCACACCAGCCAGGGCCCAACTTCCGCTTTCACATCTATGTTAGATGCAGAAACATGACTTCCAGAGAAGTGGGTATTCAATCTTCCCCTTCCACTTCCAGTATCCGGAGACACACGGGCCTGAGCACACACTGGACTTGGCACATCTCAGTCCTTGGACTTAAGCACCCCCTTAGCTATTACCATTAGAAAGAAAAGGTGCCGACAGCAGATGCTATGGATGCGAAAGATGCGACGATGCTTCATAAACAATAAAACAGCATTAGCTGCAAAACATACACTGTCCAGAAATGTGAGCAGTTAGCTGGGCGGATGGGAGTGTAAGGGGTTCCAGATAAGGGGAGCAGCCTACACAAAGGGTGGGGGCAGAAGTGTGAACTGGAGAGAACTGTGCTACTCTGTGCATTGGTTGTGTTGATCTAGAATGCATTTGTAGGTGGGGCGGGCGTTCAGAGCAACATTTCCCACTGACTCACACAATGCAGGCCCTGGAACACAGAAAAGAGGATGCTGGGCATGAGGGACAAAATCACTGCTCATCTCATTGACACATTCCAGGCCTCCAGAGTCAAAGTGCTGCCTTTTTTATCATTCAGAGCCCTCCTGGGAATGTTAAACCCACTTCTTTCCCATGTACGGGAATGAGTGCAGAAAACCTCTTTCTTTGCAGGAGTGCTTATTAGTCTGGCCCCCCTCCTCCCTTTTAGACTTGGGTTTCTGACTTTTCCAAATAGGCATATCACATCTTCTCTCTGGGTCTGGCCAGTTCAAAAGAGGATGTTTTAAAGCAATTTGTGCTAGACCTAGCAAATCCAACAATGACTAACCCTAAACACAGGAGATGCTCACTAAATGTTTGCAACAGACTGAGTCAGTTGTAGTCCTGAGTCTCAGCACCCATTTTTCCACCTAATCACTGGCAAGCTTTTAGAAAACTCAGCCTGTCTCAGCCTCCGTTTCCTCATATCAGAGGCTCATATCACGAGATGTGAGTGTAAATTTTTTGCATGGGACCTGGCTTATAGTAAGCCTTTAATTAATGGAAGTTAAAAAACAGTCCTTCACTCTTTCATCGGATTTGCTGAAGCCTTTGGCTGTGAAGATGAAGACTGGTCACTCTGCTGTGGGGGAGCTCAGTGTAGGAGACAGTTATAAACCACTGATCACCCTCTGGTGCAATGAGCTTTGATGGAGGGGACCGCTGTGGTCTTGAAAAGCCCTCTCTGTGCCAAAGGATGTGGTGCTACAACTGAGTGTGGCAAAGGGAGCTGGCGTTTGCCAGGTAGACACATGGGAAAAAATCCAGGCAGGAGGCGAGCCACGTGCAAATATGTGGAGGCTGAGCTAATAGTGATCTAATTCTGGAGGCGGAGGCAGGAGCAGGAAATGACATCAACAGGCAGGCCGGGAGCCTGGCACAAGAATTTGTGTGTGGTGATAAGGACTTTCAATTTTGCCCCATAGGAAAATTCACCATGAGTAAATCTCTGCAGGGGAATTTGGTGCAGAGTCGCGTCTCCACATCCGCCGAGATGTGACGGACGGACTGCGCTGGGTGTGCCCTGGGGAATCTGGAACAGACACTAGTAGAGAGGTGACTTCATTAGTGCTCTACCTACTCCAGTCCCATAGGCACATCCCACCATTTACCACTAGTTCATTGTGATGAGTTTATAAATTCTCACCCACTCTCAGGGTGAACATCCAAGCAGGAAGTCTAGATTTAGAAAACTATATGCATTTTTCCTTCATTTTCATTTTGGGTATATGCTCCATGCTGACATGTAAATCATAGCCTGCCATTCGCTGCACTAGCCTGGGACAGGCACATAAAAGTCACAGAGAGCAACCCCAGCTCTGATCAGCTGTCTATCTGTCTCCAGTCTCCCCTAATTACAGCCCCCCCTTAGTCATCCTCAAACAGAAGCAGAGTGCCTACTGCATATCCAGCCTTGAATGATAAGGTGGGAATAAAAATGTGGAGGGCATAATTGAATAAAAATGTGGAGGGCATAAAAATGTCTTTGAGACCTCAGTAGACTGGAGGAGACTAGATCTGTTTTCTCCCCCATGTGGCTGCCTACAGAGCCATGTGAGAGGCAGAGATCATCCTATTCATCGCGGAGATTAGGAAACACACTTGGGGTGTTAGGTGACTTGTGTAAAGCACACAAATGAAATTTCTTTTTGGTTCTTAGCTATGTTTTGTCCTTCTGTACCTTGTTTGTAAAACATTACCTTGTTTGGAGGGGAACCTCATTTCCTATCCCTGATGCCTCCTTTTGTGTGGAGGCAACTCTACTAGCAAAACATGACCAGACCCCGACTCCCTCCACACGAGAAGTGAGTTGAGGTGACTAGCAATTTGCCCACCTTATCCCTTTTTCTCAGTTCCTCTTGAGACATGACCAACTCTCATCGTCTGCTGTCTTGCTTCTTGCCCTTTTCACAACCAAAAATAACAGCACTGAATGGTTAAGTAAGCTATCCATGGTTACATATAGGCTCAAAGCCAGGGAGACTTGCCTCAGAGTCTCTACCCTTGACCACTGCATTAATTTGCTAAGGCTGCCATAACAAAGTACTACAGACCAGGTGGCTTGAACAATAGAAATTTCCTCGGAGTTCTGGAGGCTGAGAGTCCAAGATCAAGGCATCAGCAGGTTTGGTTTTGTTCCAAGGCCTCTCTTTCTGGCTTTTAGATGGCCCTCTCCTCCCTTCTCCCTGTGGCTTCACATGGTCTTCTCTGTGGGTGTCTGTGTCCTGATCCTCTCTTCTCACAAGGACCCGGGCCAGATTAGGTTCTGCCACAATGACCTCCTTTAACCATATTTGCCTCTTTAAAGGCCCTGTCTCCAAGACAGGCACATTCTGTGGTACTGGGGACAATGACTTCAACAGAAGACCTCGGGGGACACACAGTTCAGCCCACAACAACCACTATGCCAGGTTGTCTCCCATGATCCAGATCAGCACAAAAATAATAGGAATGTAAGAGAAGGAGCTACATAAGCTCTCGGGAATGGATAAACAAATACGTGTGGGAGTTGAAGGGCAGACGGAATTATCTCGCGCTTCCGGGACCTCCAGGAAGCTAAAGGAATGTTTACCAGGGTTCTTGGCCATGGGCAACACAGATGAACACTAGCTTCTCAGAGCAAAGAAATGACATATATTGGGGGAAGAATAGGAAGAGACTCACAGAATTCGAGGAAAGGTTGAAAAACCTGGCTTGTGAATAAAATAAGTGAAAGCTATTCTTAGGGGTTTGGGCAGCAGGAACCAAAGGAGGGCCTCTGAGTGCCCCTTCCAGAATGAGTTCACTCCAGTCACTTCTGTCCTGAGACTCAGATTCCCAGGACAGGGACTCCCACGTGGATGGCTTGGGACATGAGTCCACTCCTTAGCTTGTGGATGCCAGGATGCATGGAAATTACATGTCCGATGTCATGCAAGCCCCCCAAAAGATACCTAGAAGAGGAAGCTAACAGCTGATTCTCAGAAACGCTCCACCTTAATAGTTACAGGTTTTATAACTAAACCCTGAGCTCTGGAGACTGCATCTAGTGATGGGTAGGCAGTATCCTGAAGAGAGATCAAAAGGCTGTCATCAGGGACATGAGGGTAAATGCTGAGTAGGCAAAATAGGACTACCATGGTGCCATCTTGGTAGTATAGCTAGGGAAACTGAGACTTAGTTTTAGGCACAGCTCATAACTGAAAAGACCTGGGACTTAGGAGAAGTTCTGCTAATTCTGAATGAGGTACCCCATGGAGCGTTAGCCTGCCCCATCCTAGGGTGAATAAACTAATACATGAGTAGATATATAAAGACACAAGCAAGCAAACAATATGTGACAAAGCTAGAATTCCAGAATTCTAATCCACTAACTTATATATACTCTGCCTTCACTACTAAATTGAAGTGAAGGCTGAGGTAGGCTGAATAAAAGAGCCTTCTCTGTTTGGTTATCATTAATATTCAAAGAGAGGCCTGGAATCCACATAATCCATTTTCTGCAAGATAAGACTGAGTACCAGCATTCCCCCCGTTGGTTCATCTGGGCCCTGATACACTGAGCAATCTTAGTGTGCAGCCCACCTTTCTGCAGGTAATCTCTGTTTTCCTGCCTTCTGAATGATCAAGTCTAACAGGCAGAGGTCACGTCCAGCTCTATATTTGCAATAGCACTTGCTATATTGATGGACCCTCAACATGTAAATTAACATTAGCATTGTGGTAGGTTTGTCCTGTATATGAGGGAGGGCAGGCTGCAGTTCCCGATTTGGGAAAAAGATAATTGAGATAGAGTGGGGAGAGGCAGGACATCCTGCATAGGGTATTCACTGTCCCCAGTCATATGTCCGGTGCTATACAAGTCCCCCAAGAGAGAGCTAAAAGAGTAAGCTGACAGCTGATTCTCAGAAATATTTCATCTTAACAGTTATAGGTTTTATAACAAAAACCTGAGCTCTGGAGACTGAGTTTAAAGGCCAAATCACAAGGGCACATCACTTCTACAGTATTCTTGCCAAAAACTATAAGCCCATACTAATTATGAGAAAAACATCAGATAAACCCAGACATTCTACAGGATGCCTGGCTAGCACTCCTCAAAAAGACTGTCAAGGTCATGAAAAACAAGAAAGACTACGAAACTATAATAGACCAGAGGAGAATAAGGAGACATAACAACTAAATGCAATGTGGTGCCCTGATTGGATGCTGAAACAGAAAAGAAGTGTATGGTACTGAATAGTGTGCCCCCTCCAAATCTAATGTTCATCTAATACCCATGAACATGAGCTTATTTTGGGATTGGTTCCTTGCAGATGTAATTGAGTTTAGATGAGGTTATATTTGATTAGTGTGAGCCATGAAACTAGTATGGCTGGTGTCCTTTTAAAAAGAGGGAGATTTGTACCAGAGACACAGACGCAGGGAAGAAGGCCATGAGAGGATGGAGCCAGAGACTGAGGTGATGCATCTACAAGCTAAGGGTATTAGTCCACTCAGGCTGCTGCAACAAAACACCAGACTGGGAGGCTTGTAAACAACAGAAATTTATTTCTCAGTTCCAGAGGCTGGAAGTCTAAGGTGAGGTGCCTGCGGTGCCGGGTGAGGACACTCTTCCAGACCTCAGACTCATTGTAAGGTGTAGCCCTTATAACCTAATCATTCCCTGAAGTTCCCACCCCCTAATATTATCACATTGCACAGTAGGATTTTGACACAGGAATCTAGGAGGGACACACACATTCAGACCATAGCACCAAGGATCTCCAAGGATTGCCAGTATCGTCACCCCCCTTTCCCCGATGCTAGAATTGGCAAAGGAGGAGGCTGGCCTGGAGCCTTTGGAGAGAGCATGGCCCTGCTGACACCTTGATTTTAGACTTCCGGTCTCCAGAGTTGTGAGAGAACACATTCCTGTGGTCCTGAGCCACCCAGGTTCTTTGTTATGGAAGCCCTAGAAAACCGCTATAGGGACGTTAATGGGAAAAAAATGAAGAAGTCAAGACAAAGGCTGGAGTTTAGTTAATGTTAAAATACTCACGTTGGTTTCTTAGTTTGACAAATGTGCCACCACAGTGTAAGATGTTAACAGTAGGGTGAGCTGGGTGAGAGACATACCAGAATGTTATGTGCTATCTTTGCAAGTTTTCTATGAATATATAACTATTCCAAAATAAAAAGGTTATTTTTTGGGGGAAAAAAGACAACTCACGGGCTGTGTCATCTCTGGGTGGTCACCTCCCTAAGCTTGGGTGGTCTTGTCCATAAGATGGAGATAATAACAGTCTGAGGGTCATGATTAAAATGTGATGATGCATATAAAATGCTTAGCAGGTCACATCTTTTCTCATTTTGATTCTGACCCTTGGTCACTTTGCCAGTCCTTTCACAGTCATGTCACAGTGAATTTGCCCAGTCCGTGCCCTCATCCATGCCACTGGTTAAAATGTTAACGAAGAAAAGGAGGGAACCCTACAGGCTGCTGCTGGATTGAGCAGTGGTATCCTCATTGAACAGGGATAGTCTTCCAACTGCCACAAATCGAGCTAATTCAACTGTTACAACTCAGACTAAATTCTGGGTACCCTATGAGGCAGGACTCCTCACGGGTCCACTAGTTAAATAACCTTAACAAAAAAGGAAGTGAGAGGTTACTCAAGGGCAGATATGATGCCTTCCTTATCTTTTACAGGTGATTACAGGTAACATCATGGTTAGGTGGAATCAGCTTCACTGGGTTCAAACCCTAGTGTATTATACCACTTACTAACGTTGTGCTACTGGGTATGTCAGTCACTGTCTCTAAAACTCAGTCCCCCAATCTGTGAAATACAGACAGAAATCCTTTCCACAGAAAGTTGTTACATAGATTACATTGAATAATGCATGCAAAGAGCCTGGCCATAGTTCTCTGCATCATAAGCAATGGTGCTATCAGTGTGCGTGTATATCCATGTGAGTGCACGTGTGCATTTTTACTGTCTGGTGCAGTAACTGACACATTAGCACACACGCAAAAAAGTTTGTTGGAGAAAAAAAAAAATCCTGTACAAATGAGGACACTGTGGATAGAGGAGAGACTGTGATGTGACCAAGGTCACGGTGTAGGGGAAAGCAGAAGTACCGGTGAAACTCAGGACTCGTGATATATAGGGCACTTACTTTTCAGGGATCTCGGGAATAATCTAATGGCTTTGATTTTGTAGATAGGGAGGCTGCAGATAGTGGGGCTTGTCTGGGGCACCAGGATTTCTTAGTGATCAATATTAGACCTCCAGCTCATGTGTTCCAACTCCTAGTCTAAGCTTTTGTCTACTTCTGAGTTCCCAATAGCACCCAGCAAAACCTATGCATGGAGCATCCAGCCTTCACTCACAGCGTTGACTGGTGACATCTAGGATCTCAGAAATCAAGGGCAGCTCTGAGAGTTGTCGGACCTTTGGGCCAGGGCAGTGAGGAGGAGCACACTGCAAGGGAGGGCAGCTTTGATTAAAACCCCGAGCTTTGCTGTGAGGCCTGTGGCTGTATCTTAATGTAAATACCGAACAAGGCTCAGTAGTCCCCGAGGATTTGGCCACTCGAATCGCAGCTGCACCGTACTGGGGCACCAGGGAAGCTGCGAGAAAATTCCCCCCCAGCTCTGCCTGCCTCACTCACACTGCGGAATTTTGAGCAAATCACTTCTCCTCTCTGTGTTGCGGTGGATATTAAAATAACGGTACCAGAGAATTTCAAAGCACTTTATGGTTTTCAAACAGACATGTTGACTCTTAGCCATCGTCCCATTCAATTCTCACAACCACTTTTCAGGTTATTTATTGCTATTGCTATATTGGGGCCCTACCATTACAGGTAAGAGGACGGGTTAGTGAAACAGAGTGCTATTTTTACCAACACGGACACGTTATCACCATGTAAATAAGGCAAGGATATGGATGCTAAGATTTGCTGAGCGTGTGTTTCTGTTCCAAGCTCTCTGAATGTGTTGGTCATTTCATTCTCACACAACTTGGGGAGGTTGGTGACCTTGGTATCCAGTTTTATTCTTAGCCACCTGCCTGAGGTCACAGAGCCAGGACAGGGAGTGTCAGGAAGTGAGTCCCAGCATCAGGCCCTCTTATCAGTTAAGTTAGAACAAACAACGGCCTCCTGCTAACCAAAGAGCGTCTGAGCTAAACAAGACTCAGACACGCCCTTCTCCGGAAGGAGCTGGCCGACTAGTTTGAGGAAATTGCTTTGTAAATAAGATCACAGGAAGATAAAAAAGTGTGACATTGCAGATCAGAGCAATGACACAGGAGTGGCTAATGTCAATGTAGTGGAGCTTGGATTAAAATCCAAACATTCATTCTTTCCATCATCCAATAAACAGTACTAAGTGCTACAGACTGGAAGTAAGAATAATTATGAAAAGACTGTTCTTCTGAAGAACCAATAATTATAGTTCAAAGAAAACATTTCCAAACCACTTCCAGCCTGCAGCCTCTGTTCCTACACGAACACACTGAGGCGTCGTCCGTCCGTCATAAACGGAAGTGTGGGCTGCCCAGCTCTCCAGGGCCCTGCCCCTCCCCCCAAGTGCTGCTGTGAAGAGTCACCAGGAAACATTCTATTCCACCAGCATTAGCAGCAGCGGCCTGATTTAATAAAACCTCAAGCTCACTTGCTTTCACCAATGCACATTTCATTAGGGTCTCCTTAACCCCCCTAGACATTTCTTCTCAATAAGCCAGGTGTTGGCTGTGCCTTGAAAACAGTGCTCTCTGAGGGAGGGTCTGCAGTGTAAGCCCCTTGGATTTCCAGGAATGCAGCAAAGCTCTTTGGGAGATGACCGGCCAGCCCTCCCAAGAATGTCTCTGAAAGATGTGGTCAGAGTCTCCACACCTACTCCGTTTCGGCCAGAAATATCACAGAATACACCTGGCCCAGCATTTTGAGGATAAGGCAGATGAGATTGCAATTAGAAAAAAAGCAAAAGATGAAGTTTTATTCCTAAAATAACTCTTAAAATTCAGCTGTAAGTTTTACTATTGAGCTCAGAGTACGTGAGGTGAAATGATAAAATATGCCTGCTCCCACAACGTGACTTCCAAATACGGTTATAGTTCTTTGACTTTTCCAAATAATCACCAGAATACCCACCTAACCTATTAACAGAAAGGCCAGCATTTGAGATCTCCCCAACAATTGCTCTAGAAGTGTATATCACCATATTTATTCCACCTAAAGGGGAGGGGAGGGGGTTGACTCTGTTTCTAAATAGCAAGAGGACAGAGAATGCATATCTACTGTCACCTGTCATTTCTTCTCACAGTCACATTGTGACATCATCAGTCTGGCCCTGCATAACTTGATACCTGATACACATCTGCTGCTACTAAGATGACCTTATTGATCTGGGTCAGCGATTCAACTGGTGTGCCACAGAATTTTTAAAATATGCAATACCTGACCATTTAGTCAGGGACACTGACCTCTTTCCCCTTTCAGGAGTGTCCAACCCGCAGCCCACAGGCCACCTGAGGCCCATGGTATTATGAATGCAGCTCAGCACAAAATTGTAAATTTACTTAAAACTTTTTCTTTTTTGCTCATCAGTTTTCATTAGTGTTTGTGCATTTAATGTTTGGCCCAAGACAACTTTTCTTCCAGTGTGGCCCAGAGATGCCAATAAGTTGGACACCCCTGCTAGATTGTCAAATTTTTTAAAAATGACAGCAGCCAACATAACAATAGCCATCTGGTATGAGTGGATCAAAATTGTACTTATTTTTTTGTCAGAGTGGCAAAAAATATATTTTTGGTGTGTCGAAGAATTTTAGTAATTAGTTTATGTGTGCCAGGAGATGAAAAAGATTGGAAAATCGCTGATCTAGGTCATTGACCAGAGTACAGAGAATTCCTATGTTGGACAATGAGCTTGGCCACTTGGCCCCAACATTTAACCAGTGTACTTGGGTCCAGCTTCAGCCACTAGTTGGCCCAAACCAGCTCTCCTCTATCACCCTCCACTTAGAGTGCTTCCATGAGCCTGGGCCACCAACCTAGGCTACCTCTTGGGGGATCTTTTTGACCTTCACCATTGGGCTTCAGCTGGACCACCCCAGTCCATCCTGGCCCATCTCTCTAGCTTCATATTTTCCTGAGTTCTTTTTGCCCTTGGACTATTAATGCAAAGTGGTCTTCCTTTCCATTCTCAGGGATCAGTTCAGCATGCCAGGGGTCTCAGCAATGGACACCTTGACCAAGGCTATACCCTTGTCCATCACCACTACTTCTCCTGGATGCTTGTTCATGCTAAATCTATTCAGCTGAACAAGTCATTGAATAACTCTCCTCTGGAAAGAGATCCTCAGAATAACTATGGCATAAAATTGACCTTGGACAAAGTGATTGGACAGGGAGGGACAACAGCAGTAGTAGAGTGATAGATGGCTCTGTCTACCTTTTTCTCTTCTGGCCTGGAAGCCACGCTGGCCTCCCTGTGATACCAGCTGACCAGTGGAGGGTGAGCCCAGGGAGGACATGAGGGATTACTGAAGGGAGCAAACTCTGGGACTGATTTTCTACCCCAACATAACTCATGACTGACTGGTTTTAGCTAGCAGCCCTCAAATGTGAACTCTTGAGATAGCAGGGCAAGCGAGGCTGCCACTGTGAATACAAATTTAGGCAAGAAAATTATCCCTGGGGTGCTGAAAGCCCTGAGCCCTTATCTGTGTTTGTTCCAGAGGTCCAGCGGCTGCCCTTCCCAGCTCGTCTTCTTCCAGAGTCCTCCTGGTCAAACAAATCAATTAAAAACACCGACTGCTGGAGGAACACAAACACAGACAGCAGGAGAGGAACCTGGAGGGCTAAGTCCTGTTTTCAGTTACTCTGGGTTTTCTAGCATGTTCCAAAAATATATCCCCCACCACCATGGCAAACTTGCCTTTGATGAGACAGAGTGTACAATCTCTAATGTTGACACAGAACAGATGGGATTTTGATTTTTTTTAATCAATTCTTGATAGAAGAGAAATAGACATAATGGATTTTTTGTTTTGTTTTGTTTTGGGCTTTTTTTCCCCGCTCATCACACACATACCTAACACTGAGAATCCTTTGGTTCTCTCTCCTTGTGTTTCGATGGTCCCTTCTGTAACTGGGAGTCTCTCGTAGACTGGGCCTTGCGTTTATTCACCAGCCAGGTAGGATGAAGGTTACTGCCCCTTGTCCCTTCCAAATGGCTCAAAAGAGCAGCTGTGGGACCTACCCACCAGAAGAGTGTCCTCAGACTTACAGACAATGAGGTAGTGGCCAGTCAACAATGATTTACAAAGTGATGGCTGGACAGGGTATATGTGGGGCACTTATCCTTACCTCCCCCTGCTCTGGCTGTAATCCCAGTGAATACAACGGTCACGCTCTGCAAAACTGGCTGCAAGATAAGGCCCAACAGATTGCAGCACCTAAGCCCCTCCTAAACAGGCTCTCCAGCGCCAACCCTGGTCACCGAATGTCCCTCCAGCCCTCCCAGTCCCTGCTGACCCAGATCCTTTGAGCATGGTCTGTGCATGGGATGTGCGTTGGAGGGGTGGGAGGTGGGTGTCCACACTCACCTGATTCCATCGCCATGACAACCATTATTATAGGGGCAGATTGCAACAGACACTGTGAGATGGGTTTGGCCTACTGCATTAACCCCGAATTGTTTGATTAAATGGCAATGGGTGTAGCTGGGTAGCTACTCAAGCCAAATTTCAAATTTCATTCACTCTTCACTTTGTTTCCTTCTCCCCCCAGAAAGTACTTCCAAGGAAAAACATTTAAAGAGAGAGAAACACACAGGGCACTATGGCTTAGGGTAGCGGGTATTCTGCCCGTGTTGAGAGGGCTTTGGCCTTTGCTCCCAATCAGACAGGCTCCCCAGGCGGTGGGGTTGATTCAGAGACAAAAGGCAGGGAGCGCAGGGTTTGAGGCCCTTCTCCATCCTGTTTCCGGACCCTCCTTTCTTAGAGGGCTGGTGGGCGGGGCCAGGCTGGGGGAGGGTTACTGGTTTATCAAACTGGTAAGGCTGCAGCCTCCAGTCTCATCTCCAGCTCTCCCAGATGCTTGTCTCACAGGCGCAAATTGCCCAAGCCATTTTACTGAAAGAAAAATCTGGAAATAGGAATACTTCCCCCAACCCCATTTTTTTTTTTTTTTTCAGAGAAAAGAACAAGATCATGCAAAAATTAAAAATTTTGCATAATCAAAGAAAACAAAATTACTGTCTTGAAGAGATATCTGCACCTCCACGTTCGTGTGTTCATTACTGTCTTGAAGAGATATCTGCACCTCCACGTTCGTGTGTTCATTGCAGCATTGTTCACAATAGCCGAGACATGGAGACAACTGGAGTGACGCATACTGATACACACATAGATGTAGATGAGGGTGTAGATGCATACGGGGTGGGGCAAATGTAGTTTTATAGTTGTCCATGTGGAAAATAATCCAATAGTTAATAAATAATTATGCAAGAATAAACTCTGTGTTAGTTACGCATACTCACCATTATAAACCTACTTTTGCTCCACCCTGTATGTATATACAAACACAAAGAGGACGATTTCTCAACCATAAAAAGGAGAAAAGCCTTTTTGTGGCAGCATGGGTTGGACTTGAGGGCTTTATGCTAAGTAAAATAAGTCTGACAAAGAATGACAGAAACTGGAACAGAATCAACAAAAGGAAAAAGAAAGCAAAATGTAACCAGAGAC
>VMDR010020845.1:0-17267 GCA_007922815.1 Macrotus californicus | reverse complement strand
TATTATTATTATTATTATTATTATTAATTTGTTCAGAAATGGTGCTTGAAAAGTTGACTTTACCATCACTGGCAGAGCCTGATGGCCTCTAACACATTGTCTCTGGCAACAGAACTTCACCTGAACTGAGTAGAGAGCAGGAAGCCTACAGGGAGAGTTCTGTTTTCTTCCAGATGAAGGTATCAAAGAGTAATTTTCATTCTCTCACTCTCGTAGAGGAACTTTAGTAAATACACTTGCAAGTCTGGGAACTCCATAGAGAACCATTTGTTTCTGATGGAAATGTACATATGTTCAGCTGAAGACTAGATTAAACTCATTTTCAATCCCTTTTAAATAATTCAAGTCTTGTTAAAAGTCTTCCTATTAAAATGTTGACAACTATATGTCTTGTTAGTGTGGTTTCCATTTGTGCACATTTACCTCGTGTCTCTCCTCTATAAACCTAGTACTGTTAACATCAGAAAGAACCAACACAATGGTTCTTAAACTTTTTGGAGCCACTGACCTCTGGTGATTTTCTCAGGGTGATGTGTGTAATATGCAGGGTGGGGCACAAGTAGGTTTACAATTGTTCGTATGGAAAATAATACAGTAATTCATAAATAATACAAGAATAAGCTCTGTGTTTCATGTATTCACAACTGTAAACCTACTTTTGCTCCATCCTATATATAATGCATCACATTATATATACACACAATATAAACACACTATGTACAGGATGTATAGAGCATATTAATATAGTATATGTATATATAATATACACATATATTATACACACACCATGTATCTTTTCTAAATTCTGGAGGTTCAAATCCTATCTGAAAGCTCTAGGTCTCAAATCAATTTCAGCATCACATTAGCTATTCAAGACTAGTGCCGGTCAGCCATACAAAGGGAAAGTGCTGCTCGTATGCTCTCCATCTAGCACTTGCCTCAATAAAAAGATAATACCTTTCGGCTGTAATGGAGCCACTCAACCTTCAATATAGAACTTAAGTAAGAGTGGTATTCAAAGTGGCTACCAATCAGTCCTGCAGGACATCAATCAGCCAGAAGGAACGTCTTCAGTGCTCAGATGAGTTCTGAAGGTCCTGAGCTATTCCAGGAGTTAACCCATTTCATCCTGGACAGCGGAGGGTAGGAGAAGAGCCCCCCTGGCAGAGGCTAAGGGATAGTAATGGAAGAGCCTTGCAATAGCAGAATATGGTATTTCAATATTGTAATATTCAGGACAGTATTACTGAAAGGTGCCACCTAAATGTTGGGTCTGTATTTAGGTATAATGACAAAGGAATAGTTTCATACTCAAAATCAACTCAATACCCTTGCAAGGGTCAAGAAAGAGAAAGAATTTCCAATTCTAAAACATTGGACACCACCTTCAGAGTCAGTGGCCAAAAAAACAAACAATAAACTTATTTTTGCCCTCTCTTTTGGGTATTTAATTTAGTTATTGCATTAATTATTATTATTAGTTTGGGGGGCATTTATGATTTCCTTGGTTTTATCACATTTTTTAAAAACAGTGACATACATATTAAGATCCATTTACATCAGCAAAATGAAAAAGGAAACCAACTATATGGGAAAACGTATTTGCCAATGATATCACAGACAAGGGTTTGATCTCCAAAATATATAAAGAACTCACATGAATCCACTCCAGGAAGACAAGCAATCCAAGTAAAAAGTGAGCAAAGGATCTGAACAGACACTTCTCCAAGGAGGACATACAAAGGGCCCAGAGACATATGAAAGGATGCTCAGCATCACTAGTCATCAGAGAGATGCAGATTGAAACCATAATGAGATACCACTTCACACCAGTAAGAATGGCCATCATTCACAAATCAACAAACAGTAAGTGCTGGCGAGGTTGTGGAGAAAAGGGAACCCTAGTACACTGTTGGTGGGAATGCAAATTGGTGCAGCCACTGTGGAAAACAATATGGAATTTCCTCAGAAAACTAAAAATGGAACTACCTTTTGACCTGGTGATTCCACTGCTGGGATTATACCCTAAGAATCCTGAAACCCCAATTCAAAAGAACCTATGCACCCCAGTGTCCATAGCAGCACAATTTACAATAGCCAAGTGCTGGAAGTAACCTAAGTGCCCATCAGTAAGTGAGTGGGTCAAATCCAGTAGTACATTATTACAATGGAATACTATACAGCAGAAAGAAAGAAGGAAGTCCTACCCTTCACGACAGCATGGATGGAACTGGAGAGCATTATGCTAAGTGAAGTGAGCCAGGCAGTGAAAGACAAATACCACATGATCTCACCTATAAGTGGAACCTAATCAACAAAACAGACAAGCAGGCATATATCCAAAGACATTGAAATAAAGAACAAGCTGACAGTAACGAGAGGAAAGGGGTGAAGGGGATGACGGGAAGAAAGGGAAAGGTCCGTCACGGAACACGTATAAAGGACCCATGGGCAAAGCCAAAGGGAGGAGGGATTGAGGGCGGGAGGTGGGGGTTGGGAAGACTAGTGGTGGAGACAACTGCACATGAACAACAATATAAAAAATAACCTTATAAAAAGAAATAAAAGAAATCTAAAAAGTAAAAGTAACTAATGTAACTGCTAGAGGAGTGGGTAACAAATCACTTATACAAGCAGATTGTGTTAAATTGTTAAGAAGATATAAAATTATCAGAGACTTGCAAATCATAACATTTTGAAGTGAAACGAAGTGAGCTAACAAGAAGAAAACACTGCTCCCTATGTAGCTCTCAGCGAATTCTATCAGCCTATGTCTAAGCTTAAGTCTTATCTGCAGGCCCGGTGGGTCTGATACAGAGCACCTGCAATGGAAGTTAACACTGGAATGAAGGAATGGCCCACTGAGGAAAGGCTGAGCCATGAAGTCCCTAAACTCACCGAGTGACAGTGATAGCAGTCACCTTTATTCCCCTCACTTTAATGGACGACTAACACTTAGAGGACAGAAATCACAGTGGGTGGTAATTTGAGTGGCAATGGGAGTTGAGCAAAGGACTGAGCGAGCAAATACTACGTTCTGTGGGGGAGGGGAGGGGCAAGGAAAGGAGGAGGGAGACCAGAAGGCGGCATTGTCCGGCCCCTGCCACGTGCAAGCTACCCATTTCTCTTCTCTGCCAGCTGGAGGCTGGCAATGTTTGTGTTGCTATACAGATGAGAAAAAAATGGTCTTGGGACAGTTTTTAAGAATTGCCTGAGGCCACTAGTCTATTAAGTGGCAGAATGGGGATTCTGACCCTGGTCCTTCCGTCTCCGAGGTTGCTCTTTCCACTGCACCACTGAGCTCAATCTAAAACTTTGGTGGCAGACATTCAATTCAGTCAAAAATTACGGAATGGGAGTTCAGGTTCAGAAAACCTAGTGGTTTAATCCAGAACCTGTGTATGTACAGAACCAGGCATCTGTATAGAATTAGAATATGTACAGTCTCTATAGAGAGGATGCAGAGAAAAGTCTGAAAAAATGTTAAAGCCTAGACTGCCTTGCACATTGTTGGTACCTTAGAGATGAGTTAACTCACTGAGAAAACATGTATAGTTTTTAGGAAATTAAATCCTTTTCATTCTAATTCATTTATCCTCAACCAAAATTTATGTTAATATGTCAATAGAAACTGCAGAGAATTCCAAAAGGTTTCTAAAAATTGGAAGGTTTTTCTTCTCAGCAGCAAAACATTCTGGCAGTGCAAAGAAATTGGATAATGTAGACATTTATTCATTCCAAATCAAAAAGCCCACAGACATCAAGGGCTGCTTGAAATTTGTCAAAAATTATTTACAAATCCATCTTTAAAATAAATAACTTCCTTTTGCGTGAAGGCCAAAGGTGGAATTTTGAGTCACAATTACTCATGTTCCACTACTTTCTGCACCACACATCTGGCATAATCACACGCCCCTTGCCACATTTTCCTGAGTTACTGACTTTGTGAAATGCAGACTTCTTGGCCTCAGATTTTAAACCTTCCTAAAAATGGCACCATCAACTTATGGTTCTGGTTTGACAAGGACCGGGACTCCAGATAAACCGATGACTCGATGTGTGCTGTTCCCTGTGCAGCCCTGCTCGCTGTCCCCTTTCACATACTTGCTGTGACAGTTCTCTGCATCTCCAATCCCCTCCCCTCCTTGTCAGCCCATCTCTACCTCTCCCAGGTCCTGTGGGATCTCCTCTTCCCAGTTCTATTCCTGTCCCTTCTGACCTAGTAGTAGGAATGCTCGGCATGAGCCTGAGTATCCCACTGAAGCTGCAGAGACAAAGTCAGTGAGGAGAGAGGCACCTAGACAGACCTGCCCGAACGGGCACCTTCACAGGCACATCCCACCAACACAGCAGCTTCACTCTGAGAAGGGTACTATCCACCCCTGATGAGAATGAACCTTGTCATTGGAAGTTTCTAGCCAGCCCTGTGGATGACTGATTAGAGCCCTGTCACATGCAGTATATTAAAAAAAAAGAGACTAAGCCACCAGCAGAGGGTCTGTAGCTTCAGGACACTGCCAGCTCCTAGTTTCAATGCCTTAAAATATCTGAAAGTGAGGGGGAAAGAAAGGATGAGTCGAGTTCAAATGTGCTTCTTGTATTTCCTAAGGGACTAAACCAGGAAGCAGTGAGGTGCTGGTACTGAGAACAGGTTATAAAATAAGGTGGCCACAGCTCCCAGCCTTATCTACCCTATTCCCATCCCCCGGCGGGCTTCCGGCCAGCGCCCATCAGGCCCCTTACCTCCAGCAGGCCCTGCAGTGACCTCCTCATTCATCGTTTACTCATGAGGTCAAAAGTCATCTGGAACCCAGTATGAGGAAGGCGCTGTGCCAGGTGCTGAGGTGAGTGATAGGAACGGGGACAGTTAGTTAGCTGAGAAATGTTTAGTTACAGAAAGTCCACTAATTTTGGAATTAAAGGAAACAAAAAGAAAGTATAAAGATTTTCTGTGCAAGCCCTTCATTTTACAGACGGAGATTTTAAGACCTGGGGGAAGGAAAGATGTACAAGTGCGTGCAGACAGGAAGCTGGGGCTAGACTGTTGCCACCACAAATCAAATTTGAAGCTATTAGCACTTTTTTTTTGCCATCGTGCCTAATTACAATGTTTAGCCAGAGAATTTTAGAACAACTAAGTGACTACTCTTCTCACTCTACTTTGCTACAGGCTATGTAAACAATAAAAATTGATTAGGCAAAGGAAAAAAAATCTCTCTTAGGGCAAATAACCCTGGAATTATATCTGCTTCTCCTTCAACTCCACCCTAATAGAGTCAACAGGAACTGTCTGGAGCTATCGTTTTATCAGTAGCGTTGTTGGAGACTGCATACTATGTACGAAGCTCTGTTAGGCTGAGTTCTGTCCTTTGTAAAAGGAAAATCTGTCCTTGTGAACTGTCCCCGTCTCTGCTGGCATCCCCTGGGGCATCATTGGAGCTACCTGGTCTTGGGTGTTAGAATCCAATCCTCTTCCTCTGCTGCCACCAGCATCTCCAGCCTGGCCATGGACTCTGGTCCTGGCAACAGATCCTTCGCATCTGCTGGCTTTCTTTTCTCTTGCCATTAGTTCCTTCTCAGGGCTCCAGGAGATTTTTGTTTACTCACCATGCAGCGCACATAAGAGTCTGAAGGGTGGTCCTCTGGTCTATCTTTTCAGGCTCCTCACCCAGCTGATGCTGCTGTGCCATCCTAACATCATGCCGGACTCAGCACATCTCCACAGGGAGAAGGACAAACACCGTCTGCTCCAGAATTCTCTCCAACTTATCCAAGGGTCCTCTCTTCCCTTTACCTCCAGAGCTTCCCCTGAGGCCAAGGAAAAATTGGGCTGGGCAATTCTTGGAGACTCAGTGCATGACAGCTCAACTCATAGCTCTTCCAGTTGCTTCTTCCAGCCCTTTAGTCACAATCTTGTCCCTTTTGGTGTTTTATGGTTCTGACTCATTATTTAAAATACATCCAGAAGCTGATGATTCCTCTCCTCTCCACCACCCCCATGATGGCCTGAGACGCCCTCATTCTTCACTTGTGTTACTGCAACTGACTCCTCACTGGCCCCTCTGTTTCCTCCCCTGGTTCTCTGGAGTCTGTGTTCAGAACAACAGCCACAGCGATGCCTTTGGCAATGCAAGATACATAACTTACATCGTCAGTCCTCTGCTCAACAAAACCCTCCACTGGTTTCCTCTTCACAGAGTCAAGTCCCAAGCTCTGACATTGACCTGTCCAACCCTATGTGATCTGCCCTTCCCTCCTCTCTGACACTCTGCTCCTGAAGCAAACAATTGCACAGGCTGTCCCCTCTACGCAGACTGCATATAGAGAGGCCTCCCTTCCCTCATAACCACATACAAAACAGCAACTGTCCCCTCTCTGTGACTCTTCTTGTCTTTTTCTCTCTGCCCTTTTCTCCTCGTGGCACTTATTCCTACTCGACTTATCATTTGTTTATTTGTAATGTGCCTATTGTCCGACCCCACTCATCAGGATGTAAACTCCACGAGAACACTTTGTTTTGTTCACTACTGTATCTCCAGTGCCCAGCACATTTTAGATGCTCAATAACTAATTGTAGGATGAGTGAGTGGACAGAGGAATGAATGGATTCTAAACTCAGAGTCAAACTCTGACTCTTTTTATGCAAAGTCAATGTTTCGAAAATGAAAGACAAATCTCACAGAAAGATTGCATTAGGTTTCAAGACTGTTTCTTCTTGTTGGGCACTTTTAAAATTCTATTTTGTAACTCGAAGCTAAGCATTGATTTCTTTGCTCTGGATTACATCTGTCCTCCCTCTGAGGCTTGAAGGATACGAGCTCAGTGGGCAGAAGACTCTGCAACAACAAGGGGAAAAGCAGGAAGAAAAATCTCCTTTTTCATGAAAATCCTCCAATTGCATCCCTCTACCTAAGAATGTTGTAGAAAGGATTTAAATCATTTTGGCCTTACTGGGCCTAGATACTTCCTTCATTCTCGAGCTCGCCTTGAACTCCTTAAATATTAATAGGGTGAGCAGCTTGCATCTTAGGTGGAAGTTATAAAATAGAAAGCAAACTGCAAGAAAGCAAAGCTGCTGAATTTTGAAGAACACAGGGGAGCTGAGGTCTGAAGTGTCTGCTAAGGACATTTGAACAAAAAGCTGCCCTGTGAGCTCTGCTTTCAAAAGTTGAATAATGGGCTTTAATAATAAAACACAGAGTGCTTAACTGGACACAATAGAGAAAATGAATAGAATGAGTAGAATACTTTTGGCGTTTGCACATTCAATCACGGTTCACACCTGGGTTGCCAGGTGGCAGTCCGCAGCTACCTGTCCTCAAGCGAGTTTTATCTAGCCTCCCTTTGTTCATGGAAAACTTTCACATGTGAGTCCTGATTCTTAGTCTTCTTTTATGAATGGAAAGGCTGCCATTCTTGCTTGTAAAAGAAAAAAGCATCTAAACATTAGAAATAACTCAAAAAGATTCCTACATGCTTTCTCGGTCATAACGGAACATCATCCAATAAGCCTTCCTAAGATTTAGACAATTGTCTCAGCCCCGGACTCCAGGGGTGTGCTAGTGTTTGCCTTACTATTTGCTATGGTTTACGGTCAAGACTCTTTAAAGTTAGATGTTAACTTGTAGAAGAGATTGGTTGCAAATTATTTTTGTCCACCAGGAAGAATAATCCCAGGTAACAGTTTGATTGCTCTGCAGAGTGTTAACCAGTTTTATAAATAATTTAATCTTTTCTCAGTGTTCTTTCTCCTATTGACTGCATAAATATGCCAGTGTCCCATTTTTTCCTTTGAACAAGATTTATCATCTTGCTAATTTCTTATTAATGAGTTATTTAAGTTTATCTTTGACAGGTATTCACTGTATGTTTGTAAGAGAGTCATGTTATTATCCTTTGGAAAGTTGTATTTGGACCTGCTTCACATTCTTAAGTGCATTTTATAGCTGAAGTGATCAGTAGCAGCCACCATTAAGCAGGGGGGCTCTCCATTTGATAGTCCCCTCCTCCCACGGCCTATAATCTTATTCCCAGCCCCTTCCCTCATTTAGGCATCCTTCCTAGCCTGTTAGGCCATTTGTTCATAACTGCTGACCTCTACCTGGAGGTTTTCCTGGAGTGGTGGTGGTTCTTCTGAAACTCCCATTGGACTCTTCAGGAGGACCTGTTAAAACGCAGAGTGCTGAGTCTCACCTCAAGAGTCTCCGCCTCAGCAGACCTGGGGTGAGGCTTGAGAATTTTCTTTTTTATTTTTTTAATATTTTTAAAAATTGAATTTATTGGAGTGACATTGGTTAATAAAATTATATACATAGATTTCAGGTGTACAATTCTGTAACACATCATCTGTATATTGTATTGTGTGTTCGCCACCCCAAGTGAAGTCTCCTTCCACCACCATTTATCTCCCCTTTACCCTCTTCTACCTCCCCCACCCCACTTTTCCTCTGGTAATCATCATACTATTGTTTATGTCCGTGAGAGTTTTTTTTTTTTTTTTTTTTGCTTAATCCCTTCACCTTTGTCACCCAATCCCCCAATACCATCCCCTCTGACAGCTGTCAGTCTGTTCTCTGTATCTATGAGTCTGTTTCTATCTTGTTTGTTGGTTTATTCCATTCATTAGACTCCACAGATAAGTGAAGCCATGTGTTTTTATTTCCAACAAGTTCTCGGGTGATTCTGAAGTTGCTGGTGCAGGAACCACACGTGGAAAATCATTGCGATAGTAAGTGATGGGCCTTGAGCTTGGTCTTCATGGGCGAGAAGACATTTTCCCCTATAACAATTTGGCAAGCTGAAAGCAAGGCACAGTAAAGTAAGTTTCATTGTAAAAACTCTTAAAATGTAAGTTATAAAATATCAGATAATGGAGAGCTTTTTTGCAAGATGTTTCCTCCACTTGAGAATCGACTGTTGATGGTACTGAAGGAGAAACAATAGCAAGAATTGTCAATGTGTTGTAAAGTCAAGGCCCAGCCCAAGGACTCAGTTTTTTGCTTATCTCCATTTTAAGTTCTGTGAGGGCAAGAAAGTCCTCGTAGTCTTCCCAGGGCAGTGCCTAAGTCAACTCAGAGCACGGGCCTGGCAGATACATATCGACTTTCACTGATGCATTTCTGTCCGTGCTGACGGTTTCCACAGGCTTTCACACTCATTATCTCATTCAACACTCACAACAGTTGAGTGAGGTAAATAGGCCATGTGTGTCACACTATGTCCCAGGAAAATAAGCTGAGTCTCACAGGGGTCACGTGGATTTCCCTAGGAAACACAGGAAACGCATGACAACACCAGGGCCAATACTGTATCTTCTGTTTCGCTCGGCAGAATTATTTACTGACACACAATGATGACCAGATTGACAGTATCATGAGGGCTTGTGGAAAACTAAAAAAATTCTTAAAATGCAGTTGGGCCCACAATAAAAATATTTTGGTCACAAAGAGCAGAAGACATCTATTTTTCTTAAAAAAATATTTCCCACAACAGTTTGGCAGTGCCCACTTCGAATAAGATAAAAAATAGACTCTATGCACCTATCGATCAGCTTCAGATAGCAAAGGAGTGCACTGACCTTTCCAGAATTTAAAATTTTGCAAAGAGAGCCCTGGCTGGTGTGGCACAGTGGATTGAGTGCCAGCCTGCAAACCTAAGGATGGCTGGTTTGACTCCTAGTGAGGGCACATGCCTGGGTTGCAGGCCAGGTCCCCAGTAGGGGGTGCTAGAGAGGCCATCACACATTGATGTTTTTCTCCTCTCTCCCTCCCTTCCCCTTGCTCTAAAAAGAAATAAAATCTTCTAAATAAAATAAAATAAAATTTTTCAGAGAGAAAATAATGTGTGGAAATGGAATGAATGCTAGAGTCTGACAAATCTCCACTCTATCATTAACCAGCTACAGAACCCCGAGAACTCATCTTATCTCGGTGAATTTTAATTTCATTACTTATAAAATAAATTATATGTACATATTAAAACCTAAATTTCTTGTAAGGATTAAGCAAAAAATATACGTAAAAAAAGGATAAACCTATAGAGTACCTAGTCCAGGGCCTAGACCACTGAAAGTGGCCGATAAGGGCTGGCTCCTACTTTCACTTTAATTCCTTGAAGAACAGAAGAATCCAAAGGGACCAGTAGGACTCAAACGTTCGGTGAATATCTATTGCTCATTCCCACTGAATCCTCACAATTTTTTTGAATTGCTCAAGCATCAAACCATAGCATATTCCAGAAAAAGCAAATGCAGGCATATTATTGCAGTGCTGATACAATTCACCATTGACTGCTACAATAAGGAATTGTCAGCACCTATTAGCATATGGCAGGTGATTTAAATGGATAAGTGAGGTGCAACATAATGTATTTTCATTTGATTGTGTTGTGGTGCGGAAATCAATGAGAAAGAATAAGGCAACAGCTTGAATTACAAAAGAGAAAGGGAAAGAAAACTGGATGAATTGCATTCATCCTCATGCAGAAATGTTATACAATTATAAGTGGCATGAAAGGAAATATACATAATTATAGTCTGCATAGAACTGGGAACAAATGGAAAGGGTGGTGCTGGCAAGGGAGAAAGAGAAGAGAAATCTGAGAAACTGGCCCGCTCTGCATTCCAGACACAGGAAGATTTCCTCTGCAAACAGCGCCGGGGCTGGAGTTGCCAGTTATGTGTATGACAAAGCAGAAAACAAAGCCACCGATCAAAGTGCTGAATTCATCCTCAGACTCAAATACAACTCGCAAGGAAACGGGGAGCCTCAGCGGATGGCAACCTGGCGTTTTGATGTAAAGGATGCTGGGATACATGGCATATCTGGAGTAGCTAAACGCATTTTCCCTGGGGTATGTGCTCATAAACACTCAAGTGTTTGGTGAAGGTTGAGTTTGATTGATATTAGGAAACACCTAATACTTTGTTCCCTGTTGTAAGAACATAGCAGCCTCCAGTTGTGCTAAAGCTGCCCACCCACAACTTCCCTGATGGAAATGCAGCAGGATTTCTGTGATTTGTAGTAAAACAGCAATCCTGTGCCACGTTCATGTCCACGTCATTGCAGATGTGCTAGAGGCTACACAGTATTACAGAAACCTGACCAACTGCATTTAGAAAAGCCTGACATGGATCCTCAGGTCCCACCACCACCACTGAGTCATGGCAAGAGAAAACAGCTGCCATTCCTGTGCATTATTGGAAGAGAATATTCCAATACCTGGAGGTTGGCCTGGTTGTATTCAGATACATTTAGCTCTTCTACCTGGCTGATATTTCACTCCTTGGGTCATTAATAATAATCCCAAAAATATATTTGTGCTGAGGGGTGGGATAAACACTTTATATGGGTGACTGTTTCCTCCTCTAAAGCACAGGCTTCTCTGAAAGCTGACACCCTGGATAATCTACTAGTTGGGGCTTTGGAGATTTTGGTCTTGATATCCTTGAAGAGCAGTGCTTCTCAGATATACGTATCTCACTCGCATAAATCTCCTGGGGATTTTGTTAAAATGCTGATTCTGTATCAACACATCTGGAGTAGAACCTGAGACTCCACATTGCTAAGGCTATCCAGGTCATGCCCTAGAGCAGATGGCACAGCAAGTAGCAGGGGCTTCATACACTTAAAGTGGACCAGAGTGAAGGTCATGGCACTTAGATCAGCCAACCACGTTCCAAATCCAAGGACAGCAGTGGACTGGCTAGGTTTCCTCCATCTCCAAATTGCAACACACTGTTTAAGAATGTTAGCTTTGGAATCCTACGGACGCAAGTGTGGGCCCTCACTTTGTCGTGTATTAACTCTGTGACCTTGGGTAAGCTAACTTTTCTGACCTCATTTTACTACCTGTAAAATGGCTAGAATACTTACATACTACCTATCTGTTAAACATTTCCCACCTCAGGAGGCAGTTATGAGGATTAAATTAGATAATATATTTAAAACACATCCCACAGTGCCTGGCATCTGGGAGATAATAGAAATGGCAGCCAGTGTTATCACTGCCATTTATGTAAGTATCTCCAATTACTATTTTTTAATTTAGGCAGGAGGATGAGAGTAATTTTGATGGGGGACAATTACACTCATTTACTGAACTAATAATACCTATTTATTGAGGGCTCTTCTTAACCAGGCATAGTCTAGGACTGAGGATCCCTCATTTAAGAAGTCAGGAAATGACACTGTCCCCATACAGCTAACATTCCAGTTGGAGGGAAAAAACAATAAATAAATAAATAAATAAATAAATAAATAAATAAATAAATAAATAAATAAATATCGTGGCTTTTTTTAAAGGAAGCGTCCCACTATATGGTATTCTGGAAAACCACAACTATGAAAATATCAGGGTGCTCAGGGGTTGGGAGGGGTGGAGCAAATAGGTGGAGCAGAGAGCATTTTTATGGCAATAAAACTATATTTTGCTTAATACTATAATGGTTGATACACATCATTGTACATTTGTCAAACCCACAGAATGTACAACACCACGAATTAACCTTAATGTAAACTACAGGTTTTGGGTGATTATAATGTGTTAATGTAGGTTTGTAGATTGTAAAACCTGTAGTGCTCTGGTATAAAATATTGATATAGGGGAAGGTCATGCAAGAGTGGGGAAAGGAGGTGCATGGGAACTTTGTACTTTCTGCTCAATTTTTCTGGGAACTTAAAACCTCCCTAAAAATAAAATCTATGTGAGAGAGAGGGGGAGAGAGAGAAGGAGAGAGGGAGAAAGGGAGGAAGGGAGGGAGGAATGCAGGGAGGAAGAGAAGGAGGGACAGCGGGGGAGTCAAGGGGAAGATGTCGGTGGGGTGGGTAGGGTGAGGGGTATTTGAGATGCTGCGGTCAGGGAAGTTCCCTCTGAAGAGGTGGAGTTTGTATAAAACTTGAATGATAAAAGGGAGCCAACCATACAAACCCATCCCTCACCTCTTCTCTCAAATTTTCAACTCATGTTGTGCCTGTGAACATGTTGGAGGTTACACATATTCTCAGGGGTGTGACATAGAGCTGAATGATGCCAATGAGAAGTTTCTGTTCTGAGGGATGCATGCACTGTTGCCATAGGGTGTTATCTAAACTCATTATCTAAAGGGCAAAATTACAGTAGGTACTTGCTGAGGAGATGGTCTAGGATACCACTCTGTGTATGACCCAGGAAAAACACTGCTGCTTAAGAATATCTGGCTTTTTAAATTAAAATCAGTGCACAGTAATAGTAAGTGCCATTCACTTGGCACTAGCTGATCAATTGTACCATGTATTTGACTCTCATTACCTATTGATCGTCACAGGAAGCCTTGTACTAAAAATAGAGTTATTATCTTTTTACACAGGAAGAAAAGAGGCTTAAGGAGTTATAGAAACTATCCAGGGTCATACCAAAGTTATTAAAAACCAGAGAAAAGATTTGAACCCAGGTCTGTGCTACTCCCAGGTCTGGGCTGCCAAAGAACTTCCAACCAGGAACTTCTTGGGTCTTTTCTCTGACTTAGGGGTGTAAAGCTTCCTCCCCAAACAACGTGCTATATCTGAGAGCAATCACAGTAGCAGGCCGAGTAAACCACGTGCATACAAATGTTTATTACTGGCACGTGATAAGACTGCAAGGACACAGCTTCAAGGACAATACACACAGACATGCACACACATGCACGTGTGATCTTAACTTTACCTTTCATCTTCTGATTGATTCTTGGTAACTTTTGAAATGTTTTCATTGTGGGACCACAAAGTGAGTCGTTAGTTAGCCGCTGACTACTGGACATAGGAAGCCTGCTATATGTCCAAAGTTGAGGGGAAAACTCACACTAAGCTGTCACATAGCGATTCCCATGAAATCCACTTATATCAGGGGAAACCCTGTTAGGGCTTTTAGGGGTGGTGCCAGAGGAGCAATTCTGCTGAGAGGGAGCACGGGGAGAGGGTGCCACATCACAGAAAAGAAACTGAGGCTTGGGACAAGAAGGGGAGGAAAGAGAAATGGAGTGTATTTGGAGTTAGTGGGAAAGAAGGAGTTTTAGAGATGGAAGACATGAGTTCTCGCTCTGCTGCTCACTAGCCCTGTAGTTTCATGATAAAATGCAGACAGTAACTCCAGGGCGAGGGAAGGCGAAATGTGATGATTGCCATAACCTTTGCCTGACATACAGCATGCTCCCCAAATGTACAGATTTCTGTTCGGAGTACAGGATTTCCTTCATTTTCAATCCATTGTGTTAAAAATAAGTTGATCATTACCCTCGTTACTCCAGTGCATGCTTCATTAATTTTATTTAAGCTCTCCATCCATTTCAATATAACTTCAACAATTAAAAAAAAAGACACAAACCCTTTGTTAGCAGAAATTTTGTCAGCTGTCTCCAATTTAACACCAGCAAATAAGAGTAGTTAGCATTCCCTGAGCACTTACTCTGAGCCAGTCACCACCCCAAAGAGACTGAAGTCAGCCTCACAACAACAACCTTGCTGGGGAGAAGCCAGAGTCATCGCCATCTTACAGATGAGAAAACTGTGACACTGAGCAGTAAGTCATTTGCCCAAGTCACACAGCTAGTCAGTGGTAGACGCAGGATTCAGAATATGACTCCACAGTTCCATAGCTATGTGGAAGAACATCTACCAGAAGGAAAGGTGTATTAGCAAACTTGATGATTTTCCCCCTTACAAGGAGCAATCAGCGAGACGCAGAGCCTGTCTTTGTGATTTGCACAGAACCTACTCTATGACAGAATCTTCTCATGTTTCTGTTCAGATAAACTGTTCCTGCTGGGCAGGACCCAGACTACCCAACGACAGAAAACATTGCACATTCCTTCTAACCTTCTGGAAGATGCTTTTACATGTAGAAGGAGGTAACTCCATTATTTCTACTTTACTGTGAACCTCAAAATTGCTGATGATTAAATAATTCAGACCTCTGGGGAAATCCAGGTCTCAGTTTTAAGTCTGTAACTCTTAGGCCAATTTGATAAGCAGTACAGGCGTACTATGCTCTTTAGGTTGTCTAAATTTACCAGTTTTGAAAGATTTAACACAGAAGTAGTCCATTATGGCATGGTCAGTTCCACATATTCTGGCTCTTAACTGGCTTAGCAAGGCAGGCTCAGGGAGGAAGACACTAAAAAAGGCATTTGGCTGAGCTGTAATGGGCATCGAGCGTAAGGGGCAGAATCTGTAGTGAGTTTACTTTGGGAACTCCATGTTCCTTCCAGACAGAGCCTTTAGCACTGTTCTCCCCGTAGGCGCCTTTTAATGATTGAGGTCTAAGTAGGTCAAATAAACGAAGATTCTATAAATTCTCTCTGTTTGTTATATAGGTCTGGTGTGTTCATTCTGGACAGTGGTCATAACCTGGATGCAGATATTTGCTTTAAGTGCTGAGTGGATGAATCTCATTCAGGCCCTGAATATACTTAATGAGATCCCATTCAGCAAAGATGTTCTTAAAGTGAACCATAAATGGTGGGGGGCGGGGGGAGTGAAGCAGGTAAAAAGGCTGCATTTGTAGGAGGACTGCTCCACTCCACTCTCCAAATGTTTTTTTGGTTTATGATTGTTGGTTCTTACAGCGCTGCGCTGGGAAGTACCTAAACTAGGAGGGGATGTGATCGTGGAGGATGAATCTCAGCCTCACTGCTGAAGTTAGCGTAATGAACGTTGGCTGGAAACATCACATTTCTGCCCCCATGATTCCACCGAGCAAGCATCAAGGTCAACAACATTGTCTAAAATCTTGTAAGTCAGCTTGGCTTCTTTCATCCTACTATTCCGAAGCCTCAGCAATAACACATTTACTAAGGTGTTAGGAGGCCAAGAACCTATCAGTTACTTGTATTGCACTCTAGGTTGCATGATTCTCAGTTTGTTCTGCGGGCAAAGTGAGGTTTCCTAAAGTGGTTAGTAGCACTCACAAGTCAGGACCCTAAATTATTATTCTTTTATATGCCTCTCAGAATGGCAGGCACAAAATCTGTGTTCACTACACTGGCCCAATTGAATTGACCTAACTGACGCAGACCTTTGTCAAACCACGTCCGCTGAAGCACGTCCTGATTCACTCCCGCACATGAGCAGAATGGATGCTCGGTCAGACGCACAGCAGCACCTGTTGCTTTCAGCTGGTGTCTATTCTGACTTGGTCAGGGTCTGTGCGGGGCCGGTTGTAAAATATTTTGACTACCACCCATGATCATTAGTATTCGTTTCCAACTTATTGTGACAATTCGTGTCACTATTAACAGACAGCATTACTAAGGGCCACAGAATCATAGAATCTCAGTATTACAAGAAATGTTCATGCTCATCTATTCCCACTCTCTCCTGGGTACAGAAGCCTCCCGTCACCACCACCAACTTCAGCTCCTCCACAAGAAAAGCATTCAAGCAAAGTAAGCTGAGGATTTGTTGAAAGTGGATCACATTTTCCTTCCTTTATTTTGCATTTTTTGCAGTTGTAAAGTGAAAATTATTAGAAGTTTACACAGAGGTCCAAAAAAATCTGAAGATTAAAGTTGTTACAACCTATGTCCAGGGAGGAAACTGTTCTCTCCAGTCTTCATACATTGGCCTATAGGTCAAAGAAGAGATTCATTCACATAAAACCTGACTACTCTTTATCTCCCATTGTTAACACTCTGGTCCACACCATCACCATCTCGCCTGGTTGTTACAATTGCTTCTTAACTGTTCTCTTTGCTTCCCCCCATTATCCCCTCCAGTCGATTCAACATGGCAACCAAACCGAGTTTGTCAAAATGTCAGGTCAGGTCACTCCTTGTTTAAGAATGCTCAATGATATTCTGTCTCTGCAAGAATGAAAGCCAACATCCACACCTCACCTTAAAGAAGGCCCTGTTAGATTTGGCCTCCCCAGGTCTCCTTTGGCTTTTTCTTTACTCTTAATTACGTGGCTATCTCTGGACTATACTGGGTATGTGGTCAGAGCCTCTGCTCTTGCTGTTCCTTTGTCCTGGAAAACTTATTCCCTAGATATTCCTTCACCTCTTTCTACTGTTCACTCAAGTATCACCTTGCCAGTGAGACCTTGGCTAGCCCACCATCTAAGGATTGCGGCTTTATCCAATTCCCTATACCCTTTCCAACTTTATTTTCCTCTTTAGCCCTTATTGTCATCTTACATACATGTTGTTTTTCCCAACTAGATTGTAACTTCCGTAACAATCAGAACTTTTGTTCACTAGCATATTCTCAAAGCCTAGAGCAGTCAGTGTCCATTATATAGTAAGCACTTAATAA
>VMDR010020844.1:0-17263 GCA_007922815.1 Macrotus californicus | reverse complement strand
AGTTTTAACAAAAAAATTACAAGACATGCAAAGAAACAGCAAAATATGTCTCATACATATTAAAAAGCAATCAGTGAAACTATCCCTGAGGAAGTTCAGGGATTTCTTCATTGGACTTACTAAACAAAGACTTTATGTTGGCTATTATAAATATATTCAAAGAACAAGGAAACCATGTCTAAATAATTAAAAGAAGGTATGAGAAAACATCTCACCACATAGAGAGTATCAATAAAAAGAAATTATTTTTTAAAAAAACCTCTGACTTTGAAGAGTACAATAACCAAAATGAAAACTTCACTAGAGGGATTCAACAGCAGATTAGAACTAGTAAAAGAATGAGAAAACCTGAAAATAAGTTCATTTATATTATCCATTCTGAGACAAAGGAAAAAAAAAGAAAAATGAACAGACCCTCAGAGCTACATGGAACACCATCAAGTGTACCAACAAGTATGTAACAAGAGGAGAGAGGAATAGGGAGAATGGGGAAGAAGGACATTTGAAGAAGTAATGGCCAAAATCTTACTAAATTTTATTAAAAACACTGTTATGCATATCCAAGAAGCTCAAAATCTCCACTGACTAGACACATCAGAGTCACAGTCAAAAGCCAAAGATAAAGAGAAAATTCTAACAGCAGCAAGAGAAAAGTGGCTCATCACTTACACAGGAGCCTCAATAAAATTAACACCTAAGTTCTAGCCAGAAGGCAGTGGAATGAGTACTAAAGTACTGCCAACAAGAATTCTGTATCGTACAAAATGATCCTTCAAAATGAAGATCACTGTAGCACAACTCTGTGAATAAACTAAAAACCATTAAACTGGATATTTTAATGGCTGAATTACACAGTACATAAGTTATATCTCAATAAAACTGTTATATTTTTTAAATGAAGGAGAAATCAAAACTTTCCAGATTACAAAAATCTCAGAAAGAATGTCACTAGACCTGCAGTACAAGAAATACTAAAAGAAGTTCTGCAGGCTTAATGAAAGGACACTAGGCAGTAACTCAAATCTACAAGAAGAAGCCAAGAACATCAGTAAGGAGAACCACATGGGTAAGTATAAAAGATGGTATAACTGTATCTTTTCTATCTGGTTTAAAAGACAACTGTATAAAGCATTAATTATAAAAACATACTGATGGATTTAACTTGTATGATAATAGCACAAATGAGGGGAGGAAGAGAGCTATATTAGAACAAAGTTTTTGTATACTATTGAAATTAAATTGGTGTTAAATTAAACTATATTGTTTTAAGTTAAGATGTTAATTATAATCTCCAGGTAATAACTAAGAAAATAACCCCAACAATATATAGTGAAAGAAATAACAAAGATAGCCCTGACCAGGTGACTCAGTTGGTTGGAGCATCATCAAATGGTTGTAGATTTGATTCTGGTCGGAGCACATACCTAGGTTGTGGGTTCCATCACCAGCTGGAGTGTGTAAGGGAGGCAACCGATCGATGTTTCTCTCTCACACTGATGTCTGTCTGTCTGTCTGTCTGTCTGTCTCCCTCCCTCCCTCCCTTCCTCCCACTCTCTATCAATAAACATATCCTCAGGTAAGGTTTAAAAAAAGAATAGAAAAAGATATATTATACTAACAGTAACTAAAAGAGAGCTGGAGTATCTACACTAATAAATAAAAATTATTAGTGGAAACGAAGGGCATTTTCTAATGATTCAGCAAGCCATAGCAGGTAAAAATAAAAATATCCAAAAAATTTGGAAGGCATATATATTTCTGATAAAAGAACAGTTTAGGCTACATATAAATAAGAATTATTTATTTATAAATAAAACCTAGGAGTCATCTAGTTGCAGAAATAAGATACAATACCTTAAACATTACAATAAAACTATCTCTTAAAATAAGAACCCACAGATTTAGATATTTTCACACATAACAATACAAACTTCAGAATTTAGGAAGAAATACATAAATGTCTTTCTCCCAGTCACAAAAATTCCAGGATACACAACGCTGAATAAATTATAAAATGAATCCAACTGACTAGAGACCTTTCACTGTGTGGAACAACATCCAATTAAGTGAGCCACACTGGTCAGAGCTCACAGTCTAGTTTTAATTCTGCAGTAACAGCTACTGGAGGGGCCTCTCCATGTCACTTGCTCGTAAGCCTTTCCCTCATCAGAAGAAAGCCTCTTTGCTGGTGAAAGTCTTCTGGGTTCTCTGAATCCCTGACTCATTTCCCTTCCTTTTGTCTTTCCAGTCTCCCACAGCTAAGTCCACTGATTTACCTATTTGAAAACTTAGCTCTGTTCCAGTCCCTGGACTAAAATGACCTGGATGGAATTCAGCACTCCAGCAATTTCTGCCTGCCCCAAGCAATATTCATTCACTATTCTGATGACCAAGTTCCTGCATTTGAGGTTCCAAGTCTTATGTGTGCCCCGTTTGTAGATATGGGCTTTCATGTTGGCCTCTTTGCCAAGTTTTGGGCCAGAACCTGAGAGATACACTAGTCTAATCCTACACTAGCCTAACTCTTTGCCTTTCCCTGGCCTATCTCTACACTGTTGTGGCCTAGCTAATTATGAAAAAAACTCCCAGATATATCCTTAGGTTCCAAGTATTACCTGCATCAGATTTCCCATTGCAGGGTGATGCCTGCATTTAGAACAGTATTTCATCTTGGATCCCCCATTACCAATTCCTTGCAAAGAACACAATCAAATGTAGATACTGGTGAAAGTCACTAATAGGTCCAACATGTTATATTATATGGGTAGCACCTCCTTCCTACTGATATTACCTGCTGTGAATCATCATCCAAGGATCAATGCTAAAACACAGAGTTCTGCTGCTGTCATCCAGTTACAACTGTGCTAACTTCAGTTATCACTGTGATCAGTTCAATGGCTAACACTTTTTTCCTTCTGCTTTGCACTTGACAGTTTTCTTGGAGCTGTACCCACCTTAAATAAACCTCTCTGTTTCCATCCTGTTCTCCCAGGTTCTGTCTCTACTCATGCCCCGTTTTTAAATTTATTTCTTCAAAAAACATCCTTTGTTTTTGCAATAATCCTGTTATAGCTATGAATCCTTTCCTCACTCCATTCTTGATGTTATAATGTTTTGGTTCAAGGACTGACTGTAATACATAAACTTTTTTTACTAACACACCAGAAATTATATATCCAAATGAGCATTTGTTCCTTCAAAATGGTTATGTTGGAGGCTATTCACTTATTCTAATGATACTGAGTGGCCAAAACATTTCTGGGATTCTTTGAAAGTCACCAGTTCCACGTCTTTTACCTTCCCCAAGAAGACCAAACCTGTCAGTCTAGAGCATTTGATTAGAGCGCAATGCCTGGCTAAACTGCTGCTCCCAAAAATTACTTTACCTACAAAAGACTTTGGTTATTACAGAGGAATTTTTTAAAACTGCTTAGAGAAATTTTTAAAAATTACTTGGTGATTGCCGGGGGAAGGGGTATAAGGGGATTAAATGATAATGGGAAAAAATAAAATACAGATTAAATTAAAAAATAAAGTTAGTAAAAAAAATTACTTAGCCTCTGACAATAATTACAGAAGTTTAAAATAAATGTTGAGAAAAAACCGTCACAGGTAGAATAAATGGAGGGCAACCTCTGTATGACCTGTGCGACCTAACACAATTACCTAACCTCTAAGATTATTTTTCTACATATGAAATGAAGATAACTTCTTACAGGGTTAAAATGAGAAAGTAAATGACAACTCTGAAATCCATAAAGTGAATAAATATAAGATATTCCTAGTAAAGCCTTACTGCTGCAAATTAAGATGAACTCAAAACAATATTAAAACATATTCATTTAAAAGCTATGTGCAGGGCTTTGACTTGAGGAGTAAGTTGATATTTTTATTTTGCAGGAGGTTAAAGATGAGAATCAAAGATCAATTTTTTAAAATTATTTCTATATGCAATGAAGTTCTTTTTTTATACCAGTAACATAATTTTATTTATTTACTTTATTGTTGTTCAAGTACAGTTTCCTGCCTTATCCCACCACCCCAGCCCTCCCCACCTCCTTCCCCTGCAATGAAGTTCTGATTTTCAAGAAATAGTTCATGATTTGGAAAGTGAAACTTAACTCCCTCTTATCAAAAAAAAAAGAAAAGAAAAGAAAGAAAGGGAGAGGGGGGAAATTCCATAACTCACTCACAATAAAAATAGATAATACCTTCGATTCTGCAGCTTGGGACTTCCCCAAGGAACAGACAGCAGGTTTTGCTGAGTCAACTGTAACGTTATCCAATCAGAGTTAGAGTGGAAGTAAATAAATACTCCATCCTAGCCCCACATTTTCTCAGACATTCCTCAACTGCTTTGACATTCTGAACCTACTGCAGAGGAACCTCCAGTCACAGCACCATGAACCAAAGTGCTCTTCTTATTTTCTGCCTTATGCTTCTGACTCTCAGTGGAGCTCAAGGTAAGAAACATCAAGGGATATTTAATTTGCAAGTTCAGAAATAGGACTGGGTATAAATTCTACAAGTACAGAAATAGGGTATTTGCAAAAGTTTTGCAGCCTGCCTATGAATGAATGGTAAGTGAGCAGAGATTCCTTCTCGTCAGAGAGTTTATAGTAAGAAAAGCAAGTGAAATAAATGAGAGGATGGGGGGGGGGAGCAGAAGAGGAATGGGAAAAGAAAAGGGAGGGTAGATAGAAAACGTGGAGGAAGGAGAAGAGAGAAGATGACACGGACACCCCCTTAGTTAGCTTAATTAACCATATGAGCTGTGCCCAAGGGTACAATTTTAAAATCAACAAGTTGCAATTACATTCTTTCAGAGAATCAACTAAATAATCATTAAGAACTGTTTTATAATGGAATCATCAGATTATGTGATGACAGGGGCATGTATGTTCTGCTAAGTTCCACCTAATCCATATTAAATGCCTAAAATGAAAACTAAGCTAACCTTCCCTGACCTGTCTCTTTCTGCAGGAATACCTCTCTCTAGAACTACACGCTGTACCTGCATCAATATTAGTAATAAATCTGTTCATCCAAGTTCCTTAGAAAAACTTGAAATGATTCCTGAAAGTCAATCTTGTCCACGTGTTGAGATCATGTGAGTAGAATACCATCTGCTGATTATCTCCCTGGCTGTAATCATATAAAAATATTTATTGATCATAAAAGATCAGTAAAGTGTTTGTGATGATTCTAAGACTTCTGTATAGCAAATATAGCAAAGGGAAACATGTAGAGTGAAACTTAAGTGTCTGACTTAAAAACTGTAAATTCCATCAGTTTATTGACCCAACATTATTTTAAATGTTTTCATTCCTATTTACTTCTACAGAGCTACAATGAAAAAGAATGGAGAAAAAAGATGTCTGAATCCAGAGTCTAAGATCATCAAGAACATATTGAAAGCATTTAGCAAGAAAAAGTAGGTTTGCTGTTGCTTGCCCAAAAACTGTTCTTTAAGAAATGTCAATCTTGGGAAGTTAGAAATATTTGCATTGAGCTTTCCTGTGAGATCCTTGGCTTAGAAGAGTATTACCACCATGCCCTCTCCTCTCTCTCCATTTTTTTATACACTGGGGTGCCATCTCTGTGGTATTGGAAGTTACTCTGACTACAAGTCTATAAGTGTCAGTAAGTCACTTCATCCTTGAGGCAGAGCTACAGCTATTCAAGCAAAGCTGCTAAACTTGCCCTCCGCCTTCCCTGGCCATAAAAGCAGCACCTGTAATCCACAGTGATTGGGCAGCAGGAGGAAAGCTCACCCCACACTTCACCTGAGGACTTGGGGTTATCTATGAACTCAGTAAATTTCAAAAACCCAGACTAAAGCCAGAGTTGAATGTTTCACACTTTTACACTTTCTTTCTCTTCTTACAGGTCTACAAAATCTTCAACCCAGAGAGAAGCATAATCACTGCACTAGTCCTAAGGATGGACCATCATTTCCTTACATAGAGTATTTGGCAACCCAAATTGTCTCTGGATTGCAGTTCTCCTAAAAGGTGACCCACCACAGTCAAGAAATTAGCTGCTATTACTCCTGCAGGGAAGTGGATGGCTCACCAGCCTGAGAGTTCAGTAGTAACTCCGCCCTGGTACTATACTATAAGCTATGCTCAGGTGCTACCTTCTTAGTCAATGTGCCAAGTCTTAGCGCTGCTTTCCTCACCTTTCCTACCTTTTAAAGCTTATTAAGAGATTTTTTCATTCCTGGGCTTACCAGAGTTCTGAAAATCTCAAATATTAAATGGAATGCAATAAAAACAACATGATCTGCTTTTTAAAGACAGACTTCACTCTATGGGCTTCCACGGCCATCCTCCCGGGGGCTCAGATTCTTCTTGCGGTCACATCATATACATTGAAAAGGCACAGACGTTAGAAGTGTGTGAAAATAGTATTGTTTAATGAAAAGACTATACAAAGTAGAATTCTTAAATGTATATGCTTCTTACATTGTTTTCAGTGTTTATGAAATAACTTGTGTAATGAAGTACTACACATGAATGAGCATTGGAAGAAATTTTAAAATCTAGATGTTTTGTTTTCATGTCATGTAAGACAAATATGCTCTTCATATTTCAAAGGATGTTTTTCAAAATAAAAATGATGTGCTCTTCTGGAAATATTAAGAAAGATTATTTAACTGTTGAGAAACCAAGAAAGTAATAAAGTAATTACAACTACGATGAAGTTTCTGGTGGGTCATTTGACTGGGATATTTATTTCATAAGAAGTTTAAATTGGAGAATTCATAGCCTAGAGACGCTGGGATGGGTAAAGGACAAATGAGTTCAAAACTCACACTCCTTTTAATTGTGCTCTCCTGAAAGGTCCATCATAAAAGATTCCTTCAGGACTGATGTGGCATAACTGATGTGTCCTGAGCTTCAGACCCTTATAGCCAACTTTCTATGAGACATCTCCACCTAGATATCCCATAGGAACATCAAACTCCAAAATATCTTAAACTAATTCCCTTCTTTGCCAGATCTATTTGTACTCCTCTATTGTATGTCCTAATTTAATGGCACTATTATCCACTCTTGCCCAAACCAGACACCTGGGAATAATTTTCTATACTCCTTCCCCCTCACCTCACCTATTCAATTAGTCACTAGGAAGACATTTACAGTGCATTTAGTTGGCAAACTATTAGTATCAAGAATGTATTTTTAAAACTCCTATGCATAAAAAAGGAAAATGTACACAACAACTTGAAAGATGAAAAACAGACGTGAACAGGAATTTCACAGAAGGGAAAAAGCACACAACCTTAACATAAGAAAAGATCCAACCTCATTAGAAATTAGGGACATGTCCATTCAAATCAATAGGAGATATCATTTCACACAACCAGACTGGCAAAATTTTTTAAGTTGAATAATACTAAGTGTGAGGAAGGACTCAGAGCAATGAAGAATGCCTCTCACGGCAGGTGAAAGAGAAAATAGCTATGACTACTTTGGAAAACAGTTTGGTATTGCCTTATAAAATTTAACTACTACTACTATAATTCTACTACTACATAGATACCATAGATAAATTCTTGTATAGGACATATATGAGAGAGTGTTATAGCAGCACTGTTTATAACAGCAAAACTCTTGATACAAGCCAAATGTCCATAAACAGAATAAGTAAATTAGAGTATGTTAATTCAATATAGTATTATACAGCAGTGGAAATAAATGAAGTACTACTATATACATCAACATGGATGAATCTCAAAAATCATCTTGCACAAAAAAAAAGCATGTCACAGAAAAGTACATGTGAGATTACTCCATTTACTATAAAGTTTTAAAACTGGCAAACTTAACATTACATTGTGGAGTTAAGACATATATGATAAAAACAAACAAAAAGCAAAAAAAAAAATGATTTCCATAAAATTCAGGATGTAAAAAAAATACTTCAGGTGGGAAGGAAATTCAATCAGGGAGGGGTGTGTAAGAGGCTTCTGGACTACGATAAAGTTCTATTTTTGACCTAGGTAGTAGGTACATGAGAATTTGTTCTTTAATCTGTACCTACACATTTTAATTTTTAACACGTGCTCTATTTTACATTGAAAAGCCAAACAAACTAACAAAGAAACAAAAAACTCTTGAATATTACCAACTGTGAGGTGTATTCACAATACCAAGCAATGTCGTACAGCAAAATGGAAGAATAAGAGAGCTATCACTGAAGGTGTAATGTATAGCATGGTGACTAAATAATGCTGAATTGCATATTTAAAAGTTCCTAAGAAAGTAGATCTTAAAAGTTCTCATCACAAGGAAAAAAACTTGTAACTATGCATGGTGACAGAAGTTAACTAGGCTTACTGTGACAATCATTTCACAATATATACAAATATCGAATCCTTATATTGTATAACTGAAACTAATACAACGTTGTATATTAATTATATCTTGGGGGAGGGGGGGACCAGAAGAAAATCGAATGTAATATCAGAAAGGGAAAAATGAAACCAGAGAGTGCAGTCACCTTCTGGTCCATGACAAATGAGTGCAGGGTATGACCACTACTATGGGGGACTTCACCGGGACTTCTATTTAGTGACACAACTATTAAGTGACAGAGCTTCTTCTTCTTGCCCTCTCATTTTCTTGTTCTTCCTAACCCCCCAAATATATACAAAAGGGCACACGTCTTACTCTCAACTATCAACTAATTTTCAGGACAGTATTAACCAATAAAGCTTTAAACTGCTCTCTGTTTAAAAGTAGGGCATTTATTTAACAAGTATTTATTTTTGCCCCCTATACACCAGGTTATAAGAAATGACTACATTGCAAGTTTATAATTTACTGTTAATGACAGAGATTAAGGTAAGTAAATTTGAACTGAAAAACTCCAAACATACAAAGAAAATGGGGAAAAAATCAGGGAAGCCCTTCCTGGAAAAGTTATAGTGATGTGGAATATGAAAGATGCACATGTATCTGATAAGTAGACAGGGAAAAGTTGATTCTAGTAGAGAAAACAGCATGTGCAAGGACATAGGTGTGAGGCAGTGTGTTGTGTTCCAGCTGGAAAAAATGTAAGTATAAAGTTAGAAGTATGAACATTGTGGGAAATAATGTTGGAGAGACAGACGGGAATTAGATCATGAAAGACTTTCTATGCTATGTTAAGTATGGCAGCACCACCATTATATAGTTATAAGCTATATGCATGTTATCAAACATACATTAAAAATAATGCAGAAGATTGCTAGACCATGCTGTAGTGACAAAGCACCCAAAATATTAAAGACCTAACACAATAAAAGTTCACTTCTTGCTCACACAAAGCTCCGTGTAAGTTGGCAGGGCCTCTCTGCTAACTCAGGAATATAGTCTCCCTCTACCTCAACTGAAGGCTGCCATGATAGGGAAGAGAAGGATGAAAGTGGCATTCTGGCTCTTAAATGCTTCTGTCCACAATACCTTGTCCAGAACAAAGCATTGCCTCATTTAATTGTAATGAGGGATACACATTGTAAGGTAAAATGTAGTCGTCTCCGCCACAAATATAAAAATTATAAAATGAGATTTTAAGAAGTTAAAATAAAGCCAGAAAACAAAACTCATGCAGAAATCTAGCTCAGAAAGAGAAGTTTAGACATATTTAAAACAACAAAAGGTTATCTTATTAGGGAAGTTAGGTTAGAGGTGAAGAATTATTTCTTTTCTGGTAGAAAGTTCACCATGTTCTATGCAAATAAAATTTGATGCATACAGTGAACAAATGGATGCATCTACTGCAGTAAGGTTTGTCATAAATCTCAGAGGGAGAATCTTTTTCCCTATGGAAGTATATGGCCCACAATGATCAAATGTTGCAATCTGATCTGAGAACATTGGTCTACAAAGAATGGAAAGGGGAAGATGATTGTATTTTTGTCTATTAATTTTCCTTATCAGGCCATACTTAGTTAATTCACTGTTCCATATCTAGAGCTTGATAATTGGCTAACACTGTTCTCCCTCTGTTCAGGGGCTGGCTGAGAACCTCAACAGAGCAGTAAGAACATGATAATAACTACTTTGGTGATTCTGAACAAGTCATCAAAGCCTGCTTGGGCTTCTGTGTTCTCATTTATAAAAGAGAAGTAGAAACAGCAATCTTCCAGAAATGTTGTAAAGATAAATAACTATCAGAGTTCATTTTAAAAGTATTTCTAGGTCATATATTTCTAGGTCAAGATTATAAATGATTTTTTTTGCTTCTCTTTATTTTCCTAAATGTCTACACAGAACATTTTTACTAGTTTTAATCAGAAGAAAAATTTTTAAGTAAATGGAAACCAATTTTCAAAGACATTAAATTATGTTAATCTTAAAGGGCTAGGGTTTATGTTCTCAGTGACACTCATTAAATTACTCATCTCTGAGAAAGACTGGAACTGAAAACAGAGTCATATACATACCAGAACTTCTTCATTCTAGGCTTAAAATTAGTGACTTGTGTTAAAAAATTATTAAACTATTACTGGATATATTTCAGGTAACCAGATAATAGTGTTTGTCATTGTTAATCTTCCTGCTTACCCTTTTGCTTGCTACCATTTATTCTGTAAAAAAAACAGCCAAGATAATACTTCTAAAACATAAATGAGATTATGGCTCCCCCCGGCCTCATCCTTCCAATAGCATAGCATCACACTCTAAATTAAATCCAAAATTCTTCCTCAGAGTCTGCATAACTCTCTCACCTCATTTCTTTTGCTCCCCCCCTCCACCTTTCTACTCCAGGCACACTGGCCTCCTATTGCTTTTCAAGCACAGCAAAAAATATTCTCATCATTTCCATAGCTCACTTCACTTTATTCAAGTCTCTGCTCAATATTACCTTCTCAGAGAAGGCTTTTCTCATCCATCTACTGAAAATAGCACCATTTCTATTACTCTCAATCTCTTTACCCTTCTTTAATTTTATTTATAGCCTTTATCACTATCTGTAAATATATATTATATAGTTACTTTTTTCTTTTTTTAATATACTTTATTAATTATGCTATGACAGTTGTCCCATTTTCCCCAATTTATTGCCCTCTGCCCTGCACATCCCCTCCACCCACATTCCCTCTCTTTAGTTCATGTCCATGGGTTATATATATAAGTTCTTTGGCTTCTATATTTCCTATACTATTCTTAACCTCCCCCTGTCTATCTTCTACCTACCATTTATGCTTCTTATTCCCTGTACCTTTCCCTCTCTCTCTCAAACCACTCCCCTGATGATAACCCTCCATGTGATCTCCATTTCTGTGATTCTGTTCCTGTTCTAGTTGTTTGCTTAGTTGGTTTTTGTTTTTGTGTTAGGTTCGGTTGTTAATAACTGTGAGTTTGTTATCATTTTACTGTTCCTATTTTTTATCTTCTTTTTCTTAGGTAAGTCCCTTTAATGTTTCATATAATAAGGGTTTAGTGATGATGAACCCCTTGAACTTGACCTTATCTGGGAAGCACTTTATCTGCCCTTCCATTCTAAATTATCATTTGCTTTGCTGGACAGAGTAATCTTGGATGTAGGTCCTTGCCTTTCATGACTTGGAATACTTCTTGCCAGCCCCTTCTCGCCTGTAAGGTTTCTTTGGAGAAATCAGCTGACAGTCTGATGGGAACTCCTTTGTAGGTTACTGTCTCCTTTTCTCTTGCTGCTTTTAAGATTCTCTCCTTATCTTTAATCTTGGCTAATGTAATTAGGATGTGCCTTGGTGTGTTCCTCCTTGGGTCCAACTTCTTTGGGACTCTCTGAGCTTCCTGGACTCCCTGGAAGTCTATTTCCTTTGCCAGATTGGGGAAGTTCTCCTTCATTATTTGTTCAAATAAGTTTTCAATTTCTTTCTCTTCCTCTTCTCCTTCTGGCACCCCTATGATTCAGATGTTGGAATGTTTAAAGATGTCCTGGAGTTTCCTAAGCCTCTCCTCATTTTTTTGAATTCTTGTTTCTTCATTGTGTTCTGGTTGAATGTTTCTTTCTTCCTTCTGGTCCACACCATTGATTTGAGTCCCAGTTTCCTTCCCATCACTGTTGGTTCCCTGTACATTTTCCTTCATTTCCCTTATTGTAGCCTTCATTTGTTTATCTAATTTGTGACTAAATTCAACCAATTCTGTGAGCATCCTGATTACCAGTGTTTTGAACTGTGCATCTGATAGGTTGACCATCTCTTGGTCGCCTAGTTGTATTTTTTCTGGAGCTTTGATCTGTTCTTTCATTTGGGCCATTTTTTTTTTTTTTTGTCTTGGCTCACCTGTTAGGTAGTAAGGGGCGGAGCCTTAGGTGTTCACCAGGGCTGGGCAACCACATCGCTGCGTAGTGACGCTGTTTGTGGGGAAGGGGCCAGAAAGGGAACAATGCTGCTTGCTCTGCTCTCTGCCAGTCTTCAGTCACTTCCCCTGCTACCCACAGTCAAACTGGGCCCTTCTGGTACTGATTCCCAGGTGGGTGGGCTTATGTATGCTCTAGGACCCTGTGGGTCTCTCCAATAGCTCTCCTGTGAGGCTGGGAGTTTCTCCCACTGCCACCGCCTCAACCCCCACAGGTGTTTTCACTCAGAGGCTTTCAGGCTTTATTTCCCCACGCTGGGATTCTGGGTTGCTTGGTCTGTCTCACTCCCCCGTTGTTCCTTCAAGTTTATCCACTCGTGGTTGTGGGACTGCCCGGTCCACCAGCCGCCACCTTGCCCGGTCCGCCAGCTGCCGCCTTACCTGCCCTGGTCTGCCAGCCGCCACCTTGCCTCAAGTCCTCTGCCCCTCCTACCAGTCTGGGTGAGTGTTTCTTCTTTTACTCCTTGGTTGTCGGACTTCCATACAGTTCGATTTTCTGTTAGTTCTGGTTGTTTTTTGTTTTTAAATTTGTTGTTGTCCTTCTTTTGGTTGTGCGAGGAGGCATAGTGTGTCTATCTTGTTGGAAGTCCTTATGGTTACTTCTTTATACATGTATTTTCTACCTCCACAAAGTTCTATCAGAGCAGAGACTACCTGTCTTATTTACCACTCTATCCTCAGTACCCACAGGAATACTGGGTGCACAGTAATACTCAGTAACTACTTGTTGACTGAATGAAAAAATGAGTTACTGACATATGCCACAATTGGAATCCTTCAGAAATCGGTGTTCCCTCCAAGGACAGACCTTAGGTAAGTTCTTAAACCTTAAAAGAACGCAAACTTGGAAATAAAGAGAAGTTTACTAGTTTTGTTAGTTTTGTTAAATCACCAAATAGGCAATAGAGGGAACAGTGACCTTCTCCCATTACAATATCTAATATGTATACTGGCAAACAGTTGACCATATAATGAGAGCCCCTATGCAGGAAGAGAATTAAGGTTTTAGGCAGGGGTTTACATGATTTTCAAAACTAAAACCATTTCAAAGCAAAGTTTGATGCAATAATAGCAGCAGCTGTTAAGAGGAGGGGAAAATCCATGTCCCTCGGGGTTTCATCCTAAGAGAGACTCCATTCAAAAAAAAAAACTGTCTTACTTTCACTTGTGATAGACACAGGAATATTGTTTATATATTATGCAATCTTTTCCCAGGACACACAAATCTAATTAAGGATAGAATAATTTGGCCATCTCATTTCCCAGGCTCAGATGTGAGAAAGAAACTCCCTAGTTAACTTTAGAATGGGAAAGGGGGAAAAAGAAAATTGAAAAAAGTTAAAAATCAAACTAAACTTGAGAGTTAAAGAGTCTCTGCAATGCCATCATCACCAGAGCAGAAGATTTTTATCTTGGGATCTGTGGTTGTTAGGGTTCATAACTTCCCTAAAATTATTATAAGCAAAATGTATAAATGTACATATATCAGCTTTAATCAGATTCTCACCGAGTTCTATAACCTCCAATGGTTAAAAATTATGAATGACTCTGCCCTAATTCATTGATCTTGAAAAGACCATATCAGTTTGTAGAGCTTTCACTTCAGGCTATAAGGACACCAACATGCATGCCTCATGACTGGGTGCTCTTTCATGCAAATGAGACTGGAAATAAATACCTGGCTAGTTTGGGGATTGAATTAAGAAACCTAGGCTGACTTCAACAATCAGGACCTTCAAGGAGACCTTACTTGTTCTCATTTCCAAGGCACTTCCATAATTTCAAAGACTGTCTGGACGATTTTATTGACCATGATAACACACTTTTTTTTTAAACCTCTAGAACCACTGAGGTACAGACTTGCTCTGTTGTTAGAAATTAAAGACCTCTTTCAATGTATTGTATGAGATGAAGGAGAAAGATTCCTGAAATATTCTCAATTCAATCAAATTCAACTTAATAAATATTTACGGTACATCTGCTATCTTTAAGATCCAATAGGGCAAACAAAGAAAATCAATGATACCTCATACCTGACCTCAAAATTATAATAATCTAGCTGAGGAAACAAAGCACATATATAAAGCAAATGTCACCAACAACAAAAGGTAGGGAATACTAATATTCAGATAAGTGGTATTTGTAAGTAATCTGATAAAAAAAGAAATCTATTATTTTGGAAGTGATGTCTTAGATACAGTTAGTAGAAATATAACGTGTTAAATCAAGGGAACATGTAAATATCACTAACATGTTGTAGAGATACAAACGGTAAAGGTAAAATTTTTAAATATCAAATTAAAGAATCTCATACTTTTACAATCACAAGAGTGAGAAGAACAGGGAACAAAGTTATAATTTGTCTAAATGGAATAAGGGGTAAATTGAGACTAAACCATGAATGTGCCACTCTAAATTGTGTGGTAATAGGTCTTCGCATCTTAATGATGCTTTATTAAGAAAAGTCCACGTAGCCTGGGCTGGTGTGGCTCAGTTGGTTGGAGCATCAGTTGGAGCATTGTCCTGTAACAGAAAGGTGGCAGGTTGGATTCCCAGTCACAGCACATACCTAGGATGCAGGTTCAGTCCCCTGTCAGGTGTATATAGTCCCCGGTCCAGGCACGTATGGGAAGCAACCAATCAATGCCTTTCTTTCACATCAATGTCTCTGTCTCTCTCCCCCTTCCTCTCTCTCTCTAAAAAGCAATGAAAAAAAATGTTCTCAGGTGAGGATGAAAGAAAAAGAAAAGCCCATGTAGTAATGAAGTCAATCAGAAATAGGCACAGAACAGTATGTGGTCTAGCTAGCTCTATCTTAGAAGTAGCTCTGGGGAGGAGTTGGGAAGGCTTCTTTGCAATGAACAAGGGCAATCCTGTTAAAAGGTGAAAAGCTTCTGTGCAATAAACAGGGTAATCCAGCTAAAAGGCAAACTGAAGCACACTGAAATTTTTCCCCCCAAGAGTTTATTTGAGCATACATCAATTCAAAACAGGCAGTGCCAAACCAAAGGTAGTTAGGAACACTCCACTGACAGGAGCTAGGGCAGAAGTTTTTATAGAGAAGACATGAAAGTAAAGCAAGGAAATTATTTGATGGCTATAGCTTAAGCAGTTTCCTTATTTGGGAAAGCCCAGTTGGCTGCTCCTGATTGGCTGCTTTGTTTCATTTTCTCAGATTTAAGTGCTCTGACTCTGGCTTAGGTTTTGGTTTGCTTATGTAGGCTGCCAAAGCATACAGCCACCTCAGTCTAATGGTATGCCTGTTTAATTACACTCCATGAGAATCTTTGATTAGTCATAAGGAATTATACTAAGCATATATACCAATGAATTTAGGTATGGTAAATCAGTTATATTTCCTGATGACTGGTACTGATGAGTATAAATAATATGCATGTGGATACATGTCAACTCATCTTTACTTGTCAATGTTCATCATTACTCAGAAGGAATGCTAATGGGGTTAGGGGAAAAGACTCAACATTGTAAATGCTAAAATAAGTGTAAGAGTTATTCAGGAAAGGGAGAGATGACTTAAGGCTGTGGTGTGTTCAGGAAAAATTTGACAAAGGAAGCAGAATTGGAAGTAGTTCTCTGCTCAAAGTAACATAACTAAATGAAATTCTCCTTAAACATACAGAAGTTCAGCTTGGCCAGGGAACAAGAATCACAGAATTGGCACTGTAGACACACACCATCCATATGCACATACAAATCTCTGTAAACAGCTCAACATACCTCTGGGACTGAGTTAAAAAAAAAAAAAACCTTTACTTATTTCAGGGATGAATTAAGTATATATTGCAAAGGATGAGATCTAACTTTCTCATATTGAGAGGATAATCCAAAAATAATTTTTGGAATTCATTTGATTCAGGTTTCAAAGATAACTTCCAGAAATTTACTTTTAATAAATTTTACCCTAACACACAAGAACAGGTTTTGTGTGCCATCCTACTCCTAATGACTTATATTTATAGAAATAGTCTGGTCACTGGCGAAACACGGAGATAATGTAACTGAAACTTCAGTGACCACACACAACATGGAATACCCACTTTGCAATATATTTGGAAAAATAACAAATAGATGGCTCCAGACATCAACAAGCAAAATCAACAATCCCTGAAGAGTGGGAGAATCAGATTTCCAGAGTTACATTGTAATATTCAGAATGGCTAGTTTTCAACAATTAATCACAAAGCATACAAAAAATACCAGGAATATAAGGCCAATTCAAAGGGAAAGAATAAATTGACAGAGAACCATTCATGAGGAAGCCCAGATATTCACTGGACTTACTAGACAAAGATATAAAATCAACTGTCATATATATGCTCAGTGATCTAAAGGAAACCATGTACAAAGAATAAAAGGAAGAAGAAACAAAAAATAAAGAGAGGAATATAGGTATAAAGGATAAAATGGCAATAAATAAGTACCTATCAATAACAACTTTAAATGAAAATGGATTAAAGGCTCCAATCAGAAGACAGTGTAGCTGAATGTATAAAACAAGACCCATATATAAGCTAACTCCAAGAGACCCACTTTAGAACGAAATGTGCACACAAGATAAAAGGGATGAACAAAAGGTATTTCATATCAATGGAAATGAAAACAACCTGGGAGAGCAATATTTTTATCAAACAAAATAGACTTCAAAACAAAGGCCATACAAGAGATAAAGAAGGACATTACATAATGCTAAAGGGATCAATCCAATAAGAAGACATAACCCTTGTAAATACATATATACAGAACATAAGAGCACCTAAACATATAAAATATTGATGAATGCAAAGAGAGAGATTGAAACCCACAGCAATCAGACAACAAGAAGAATAAAAGGCATCCAAATTGGAAAGGAAGAAGTAAAACTGTCATTATTTGCAGATGACATGATACTCTACATAGAGAAC